>LYUA01001759.1:209659-232493 GCA_002093875.1 Calopteryx splendens | reverse complement strand
CACAATATTACCAATAATAGGAACACGGCAGGCGGAATAAAAAGTATTACTTGATATTATATCCTTCCCTAGTGATAGTATATTAGGAAAGGTTGGTGCCTAATTCACCACCTGCTACACATACATACTAAAATATACATATATTGAATCCTATTTAGCTCGCACAAAACTACCAATATAGTAGACTGCTGTTGGAGTGAACAACTTTTAAAAATATATCAAACATTATTTTTTCTCTCACTATTTAAATTATTTTGTGTCATAAAATATAAGCCCCATCCTTATATAAAAATCATAATAACATCCGGCGAAATAAAATCAAATAGTTATACCACTCGATTGAATTTGACTAACTTAAATTCCGTGAGTTGTTCTCAAAAGGATCGTTTGATGATAAACTCGTCACTCTGGCACACATGACAATGATTGCGGCTTACACTACACTACACTACAGCACTACAGGCTTTGCAATATCCTTGATTGGAAGGGATATTTTTTTTAACTATGTCAAAAACAAACGGCATTTACGCTACGTATCGCGAAATTAATTATATTTTTGAGAAATTTGTGGTGGTAGCACAGAAAATGCCGAAAAAAAATAGAAAAAAAAGGAGAAATTATCATAAGAAAAAAATTATCTGGAGAGTTTCGGTAGTTATTTGCTAGCTTTCCAGAGCGAAAAGAAGCGGTCAGTTCGGATCCCGCCCATTATAAATATATATATACAAAGAACTGGCCCAGACGGATCCATAAACTTACTTAAGGTAACTTCCTAAACTGCTGCCACATTTTTAAGGTATCTGTGAATGTATGTGAATGCATTCGAAATTCTTTTTGCAATGATCTCTCATTTGGAGCAAGGGTAAAATAAAAAAAATAGAGATTGTATATTACTAGCAGTACGTCTTTTATTTACTTTATGTTATCGCGCTACAGTTAAAACCTTTCCTGCGTATTTACAAGGTTTATATCTAGAAGGTAAAAGAAAATGTAACTTAATTTTTGGAGTCAAATAAAACATTTTTATGAAGTTTCCGAACGAGATAAGTTGCAGTACTTGATTGCATGGTGGAGTAGATGAGTCCACTAATGCGTAAAAGAGATCACGTTAAATATGTTTAAACTTAACAATGCACCGCATTCACCGCTCCTATTAGGCAGCGTGATGAAACTCACATGGAAATTCAGAGCTCCAAAAAAGTTACCTCTCCGTTACGCTCGCTTATACTACATGAACCTCTGGGCGGAACCGAGCCACCTTCAAAAACCTCCCCCTATGAAGCGAATAGGCCTTAATCTCTCCATTGATGTATTAAATAGCTGTACATCCTCTAAACCACCCCCTAGCTTAACATTTGCTTCTCCCTCCCTCCTACACACAGCGGCAGTTCCGTTTATGTACAAAATATACGGGATCAAATTAGGCAACTCGGGACAAGTGAAGTACTGTAGTTTCAATTTTCCTTCCAACCAATCATAGGGTGACACGCGAGAACTGGTTTTATTTGGTGGGTAGTGGGAAAGTGTAATGATAAAATTAATGAAAAATACTATTTTGCAAATTTGAGGATCTAGATTAGAGATAGATTACTCAAAGTATTCTTTCAAAAAGAAAGCTAGATTGATGGGGTTATTTGAAAAAAAACTAGGATTGGAATCCCTATAAAAGCAAGGAGTGCAAGCGAGACTATGACTTCTCGAAATTTTCATGACAGCTGAGTCTACCCGTGACTACAAAGGAACCACATATACCCTACATCATACTTATCGGTACATTAGACCACTAAACGATAATGTAAAAGAAATAATCGGGTGCAGATAGCTTTAAATATAAACGTATTATTTTTTCTTAGCTCAATCAGCGATTACAACAGTGGAAATGATAAGCACCTCACCAGAAAAGTACAAAAAACAAATTATATTAAAAAATTCCAATCAAGGGCATTTATCATTCGCATGACTATACATGACAGAGGTTGGTGCTCTAACACCTATTGTACCACACGAATCCTTGGATGTTGGCATGGTAAAACGTATATTTAAATTCAGATGCGTTACCATCTTTACCCCTCTCAATGACTGCGTATTTTAGAAAATAACAATAAGTAGCTTTAAATTTAAATCTATCGTCCTTTCGAGTTCGCTATCAAGTTTAGTATTACGTCTCGGCCTTTTCCTGTTTTATACATTACTTCGATGAATATTCCCTATGACACCTTTCGTTGTCTATCAGTAAAGGCTCACATCTAAATGGCATCTAGTACAATTAAAATGGATGATCTCAGACACAGATCTGTGTTGTGTTATCACCATGGATTACTCCAGAGATAGCTAATAGGATATTATATCTCACGTGTCATGCTTTCTGCAGGTAAAACATTTATGAGTCTTTTTGAACGCGGTTTCTGAGTAATACTTACTAAAATTTCAATAGAGAAGTCTAATATCATTCTGGTATTACTATTATACCATTCTGGTAATAAATAATTTTGTTGCCTCCGTTCTTGCCTTTGATTATATTCACGCCAATGCCTTCAAATCAATTTCCTCCAAAAAATTTTCAAATGGAGAATCCTTTTTACCCGATTCACAGTAATTAAATACACATACTAACTCAGTTATATACGATGCTAACTCAACTAAAATACTCCCGAACAAAAATTCACTCTTTTCACTTTCAGCAGAAGTTGGGCTTTTATAATGCTGACTGCCAGCGAATATACTCTTTTGACGAAAGAAAGAAAATGTGAAATGTTTTCCGACGGCCGAGGCGCTGAGGGTGATCAGTCAAAGAGAAAATTAGCTAGATTCAAACTGACATTTATTGGGACACGGCTCTGTCTCCTCATCACTCTTTATAGAGGGGAAATAACGATTCGGTTCTGCTGCTATTGGACTACCATCTTTTCATCAGTTCGAAGTGGTTTTAATCATTCAGACCCCGTAAATTATTATGGTTTCGTTATTCCCACAGCTGGAATTACAATTGAAATAACCACAAGGATGGTGAAGATGGCACACCGCAATATCTACGAGCAAGGGGTCATTCGATCATTTTAACCTTCACGTTATTTAAGCGCACATTTTATCAAATTAATACTCAGAATGTAAGATTTCAAACTGTCCTTATCTACACTACCCCAAAATCCATAAAAGGGGAAATTTATTGGTTACGGAAGCAAATATCCGGGGATGAATATGCACATAATCTCTTCTAATGTTTTTATAACTAAGAGCCTATGATCTCTCATAAATTTTAAAATAGTCAATTCTATAAAGCACGGTAATTATTACTTTAAGAAATGTTAGTATGCCTCCCAAATAAATTTCAAAAACAACTACATAGGTAATACGATTTTAGAAAGCAGTATTACTGCAAACACGTATTTTCTGATCTCGAGGTAAATGTGCAAAATCTTTGCGTGTATGAAGTGAATGCAAAGAGTTGGGAAAAAAATGAACTATAAGAATATATTATCATTATCATTTGAGCACCTTTATGTGTATTTATGTTTTCACCACGCTAGATGGACAATCAAGTGTATCAGAGTGGGACCATATGCAACAACCCAAGTGAACTGAGGTAAAGAATTTTCTGCAGTGATCAAAACGAAAGAAAGTTAAGCGATGAGCATCAGAGCATTAAACAAAGTTAAGCGATGAGCAACAGAGCATTGAAAAAAACTAAATACTGTGTTACAATCTACTCAAATATGCTAGACTGAAAAAAAACAATGATCAAGAAAATCTATACTCGATTCAATCAACAATTGTGAGCTTAAAAAGGTAGTAACTAACGATAATTGTATGAATTGAGGTGTGAGGATTCAAGTCAGGTCATCAAACATTTTCTTTTTAATTTCATAATGCTACCATTGCGACGATATTACATGACCATATTAGATGTAAGTGGTGTGGCTTTTTGATGAATTTTTAATTTTTCTAAATTGGCGATAAAAAAAAATATTTATTTCCTTATTTCATCCATTCCGCACTAATGGTGCTCCGTCTATTATGGCTGAGTAGCTGGGGTCTATATTGTCATTTTCATCGTTATAGAGAAGAGGTAAAACGTCAAGTTTAGGCATCGTTAGTTCTAGGGTAGCCCACTCTAGGAAGGCTTTCAGTCTTTATAACTCCCATCACAATTTTTGTGCGTAAAGCCATAAATGTTCACGATATGCTATGCCATTTTTCTTCCTGAGAAGTGTTGATTATTACGCGTTGGTCTCCTCATGATACTGAATTAGCTAAGTCTTCACAGAAATTAAACTAAAATTACTCATTCGCTATAATGACATCATCTCCTACTGATGACTTGACATTTTTACAGTGTTGAATTTCTGTCTGTGTTTAAAATGAATACGTGCAGAATGAAAATTCTAATCACAGGTTGTCGACTGTATGCCATAATGAAATGCCAACTGTAGAATTTAAACTTTAACAATTGTGGGACATGTGATGGTAGTCGCTTAAATTTTAGTAGTGCGAATGACAATTATTTATGACTCCGAACTTTATATGCAAATCAATCCAGCATTCCAAGTTATTCATCCACAGAAATACATCTAGTATGAATCATATAGCAGGGGGAAAATGTATTAAAAAATTCTATAATTATAAAGTTATCTCTCAATATTATCTCGAGTTTAAAGTGTGTACTACTTTAGTAAATCGATATCATATTACAAATACGTTTTTTTTTCACGGAGGCACGACGTTGTTTGAAATGTCTCCAAGAGTAAAGAGAAACCGCAAAAGTTCTCTCTAGGATTAAACACTAGAACACACGCGGTGCCGCAACAGAAGGTTGTGTCCAGTGAACGAGTTATTGCTAATTTTCCCAAAAAAATATAAAAGCTAATAAGTTAATTTCGACAAGCAGGATTTCCGTGCTCCAAAAACTATTCTACTGTTCAAATACTCAAATTGTTTAGTTAAAGACAATCATAATGAAAATTACAGTGACAAATATGCTAAGGTGAGCTTTCCATGCATGCTCATGGAGAGGATAGGAATGAATATAATCAAAATAAAATGAGTTTCTCTTAGGAATTTGCTTGTGAAACTCATTAGTATGGAATTTAATTTTCCCATACGCATTCATATAGTACAAAAGATAGTTTACCAAATTTTTTATCGAATGAGGAGCGTTTTCTTTTTGAGTATGCGTAGAATAAAAACTAAATTAATTGTCACAACATCAAAGATAAAATTATGCAAGAAAATCCAGACAATCTGAGCCATTCATCACATCCATTTACCATAAAACATTGCATTTAATTAGCAAAGTTTTATCACAAAAAAACGCCATTCAAGAAAAATTTTATCTTTTGAAAACTCTTTCTCCGCTTATCTACACTTCAACTAAGATGAAAAAAACTCGCAAGTTCCTCGAGGAAAAGGGTTCCTCGAGTATCTTTCAAAAACTTAATATTTTCGTCTTATCAAAGTTTCAGCTGAACTAATTGAACCAGAGAAAGTCAAAGAGAGTCTTATGATTTCTGGTTTAAGTTAAAATATTTTTTACAGCAGTTCCTCCAAAAATGAAAAACAAGCGCTAAATCTAGTTCAATTGAAAATATTTCCTTCGCTTTTAAAATAGTATCGCTTCTGACGCATGCTTACAAAGTGATTAAAAACAAAGGAGGCATCATTTCAACAGGAAATTATTTACTTCTTTTTTTATTTTGAAAATATGACCAGTACTTAAATCTGACCCACGGATGGAAGAAAAAAAAGATTTTTTTTAAACCATAAACTATCACATCCTACGTTGACCCCTTTTTAAGGCCATCCGTAATTTCAGATGGCACGGTTAATTCACTGATCGAACCCGGTATGAATTACCTCCGATACTTCAAACATCCTCTCGAATATATTGAGGGCTAATAGAGAAATTATAATTCTACTCAGTGATCATAGAAGGGAAGAAAAACCGTTTGAGGGTTTTGGATGGAAACAAAATCATGCAGAAAGCTGATAAAGACGTTACGAAATAAATTATTTTCTCTGCCATTAAAATGCAAAGTCCCACAAAATAAATTTCTAAATTCCTGAATTAACAATATTGATCAATTTCTCATTTCTGACTTTGAATACAAATAGAGTATCAGTTTTATCGATTTATGCTAGCACTTGATAAATATTAAATGTTTTTAGCTAACCCCTTTCAAACATAGTTTGTTACCAGCAACCGACGTCACGACTGTAGGGATAGATAAATAGCTTCTATTAAGAGAGTGAGCACTGAGCAGTTCATTTTATCCGAAAGCTATTTTAAATTTCTAGTTGACTCAATTATTTTGTAGCAGCATAACTCTCCGTAAATGTACGTGTCCCTTATGATTCCCGTTGGAATCCAAGGGACTTGAAGTAACCGTTATTATTAAAAAATTCTGCTAACTAAGGTCTTCTATGCCGATAATATGGATTAAATCCCGCTGATGTGATGTGAAAAAATTCTGTTTTTAAGCGACCTGAATTACTATCTTATTCGAGAATGTTTTTTCGAGAACCTATTAATCCAAGTAAATGTACATTTTCCTTTTTAGTTTATTTTTCCATCTAGATTGATGTCCTATGTTCATGACAGAAACGCGTATTTCCAGGAAGATATATGAAAACGCTGTCAACAGACTAGAGTGTATTAGTTCCAAGGGAAACACTCCCAGCGTTGAAAGGATAAACTTATGAGATTAATGTTCTTAAAGATCCATTTAAAATCAGATAAGAAGCCAAAATTGCCTCGATAGTAAATCAAGTACAGTATCTCGATAGAAAAATAAAAAAAAACGTAATAAATGGGGAACTGGTATCGCTAAACTAGTTAGTTTCGTAGTAGTGCACTAGTGCGCAGTATTAGTGCACTTTCGCAGTGCACCATAGTGAAGTTTACTATTAAAATACACGGCGATAATACGCTCTATTTATAGGAGAACTGTTTAATTTTTGGAATCGGCATCTTTCCTGCCTCAGATAATATAATTTGATCTAAGTAGGTAGGCAAATTTTCATATGTTAATAATAGAGGCTTAGGTAGCCCAAAGGACTTCGGAAGAGGAGATACATTTTTGAAATCAAAATACTCGGTTCTAGCATTTTCTTTCACTGAAGTTGACTGACGGAGACGAGCGCGCCCAATCCAGGTTCAAATAAAAAAAAATGAATCTATAATTAATGTGATCCCTTGGCGTACGCACACAATATGGGCGAAGTAATCGGAAACCCTTAATGGAAGCGATCTAAAAGGAGCCGTTCAGCAATCAATTTCAGCGAAGCAATTACAGACAGAGGATATTGCGCGCCGCATGCAGGAGTGAGATATTCCATGATGATAACAATTTTATCCGACAAATGACTTTTAAAGAAATAGCCAATATTTCCGATCTGCCAATTCATTTACAATTTACGATCAATCAAATTGACCATATGGTTTACTGGGTAATTTATCAATAAATAAATATAAAATCATTTTATCAATGCCTTCCGGTTAGATATGCAAGGGAGAAGTTTTTTTCGATTCGAAGAACATCATCAGATAGACTGCCAATAGAATGTTTAGCGAATCTAATACCAGGTGCCTATAATGCTTGCGTGGAAACGTTAAAGAGATATTCCCACATGGACTATGATTTTCCATATGTACTCACTTTATTCAAATTAACATCGCCTTAGATAATGTAGCATTTCCTAAAACTTTCACTTAATTTCCGTTCTCTGCATCTGATTTAGTTTTAGCGTAGGTTTATTACCAAGATCGGCGGGAGAGAGGCCAGATATTGTTTAGGGGAATGAAAGAGAAAAATGAGTGTCTCGTTCCAGTAAAAGGTATAGTGGAATGGGAAAAATTAGCGGCAATGGGAATAAAAATTCGATTTTCAAGAACAGCAAAGGCATGGATAATATCGTTTCAAAGCCAAAGCAAATGAAAGGGCGGTTAATTGT
Organism: Calopteryx splendens; assembly: GCA_002093875.1. NCBI lineage: Eukaryota > Metazoa > Arthropoda > Insecta > Odonata > Calopterygidae > Calopteryx > Calopteryx splendens. The sequence continues at coordinate 224,546 of LYUA01001759.1, read as the reverse complement.
CCCAGTTAATTAACCCAGAAGTGGGTTAATTCGTGAGCCTGTTGGCATTTCAACCTAACACCATCGCTACAAGGACTGCACAAGGAAGAGTTGATCATAAAAAAATTTTATTTACATTGCAAAATTTTTTTTTCATTATTTTGTTAGCCTAATGTGCAGTGTATATTTTGTACAAGTTTCATTGATTTAACTTCAGAATTGCGTCAGCGGCAGCAGTTGCAGATTGAAACATGTTCAGTTACCCTACGGCAACGATGGAGTACCTATGCATCAATTCCGCAACACGTCGCATTGAAATTTGCTTTCATCTGAATAAATCGTAAGGTGAGGTTAACGTTACGTTATATGAGTATGTTTTTCCATATAAAACTTCTAGAGGATGGTTAAATATGTTTAAAGAGGGGTGACAATCGAGAAAATGGACCCAGTAGTCACTGCTCTTACGGAGGTAAACATTAACACAGCTCCTACCATTGTGAGAAAAGATAATCGAATAACGATAAGAGCACTATCAAAAATATTAATTTGGTGTCACCTACACGCTGATAACAGAAAATTGCAGGTGGGAAAATTTTGTGCGCGGTGGGTGTCGAGGTTCTCACACCCGAACTACAGGACGATCACGAGCAGGTTTGCTTGCAGCTGGAATTGAAGTTAGAGAAATGAGGAGATTTTTCAACGGGTATCACCGCAAATAAATCTCGGGTGTATCATTTTCACCCTGAGAATAAACAGTAAAGCTGTGTGTGAAAGTCTCCGGCATCAATAACACTAGAAATAGCCAAAAAGGTGGTTCCTCGTCCTCCCTATAGTCCAGACCTAGCTCTATATGATCTTTTCATGTTTTTCAATGTGAAGAACTGCTTCGGGGAGAACCGTGGTGAAGGCTGCTGAGGTGACCTATAAAAAAATTGATACCAGCATGTCTTCGAAAACTGGATAAAATGTAGAAAAAGTTCCTAGCATCAAATAGGGTCTAATTTAAGATAAACCGATCAAGATTCGAAATATGAATTAAGCCAAGTTGTTAAACAAAAATTATGATCATTAGTTATTGAACAGATTTCATACTACCTTTATACGGATCAAAAATGGGTTTCCGATTTACCCATAAACACTGTTGCACAATCTAGTAGTTCTCTTATTGTAATAATATTAGCGATCATAACTCTCGGCTCAACACTAGAATAATTACACTAACCAATAACACTACATATTTATTCAGCTCTACATAATCTCTTCCTCCATCAAGATGACTAATGTGCCTAATATTCAGCCTTTGAATTTTCCTTAAAATCTTATTTTCTCCTTATATTATGTGCAAAATTCTTCGTATCTCCTCCTTTCCGTCTAATTATGTTTCTTCATTTTTTCATGAACTCATCTGAAAAGCGTCCAATCGACTACGATCTTTTCTCCTCCGTGAGCAACTTTTTTAATCATACAGAGTTTCATACCAACATTTTTCACTGACCTTTTCTTCACGTCTTTACTCAAGGTCCCCGTCCTCAACTCCCACCACTTCTCAAGGCTTCTCTCGCCAACGTAGATTTATCTTCTAATGCCCCAATTTCCATTTTAACAAACAAGCAATTTTAAGGTTCCACCGTTAGAAATTAATATTTTTCTAAAAAAAATGAATATAGTGTTTCTTGAGAATCTCACTTCCTTCGTTTCCGTTCTGATTCTTATTTCACGTCTTAACACATTATGCATCTAGTCCACAAACTTTGTCATAATTTCTTTAACAAATTGCCTACACATCCCAAAAATTTGGTATTCTCCCTTTTTTACTTCTATATGCGTAAATCTAGGGTTTTTTTGGCAATTATTAATGTCCTTACTTCTGACCATTTTCCTGAAATGCGCTAAGTAACAGCTTCAAGCCATTGTCGGTCTTTGTAACTGAAATTTATCATCCACCAGTATAACAGACTTTATCAGCTCCCTGCCTATCTTCAATATACCGCCACCCATTCCCATGCCTATATTACTTTTTTTTCTCTGCTTTCATGCTAAAAAGCATTGGAGAAAACTGTCAACTCAGTCACATTCCCCTGCCTCCCTACTTCGGCGAGGATATCATCTGTTTTTTCATCTAACTTTTTCACTTTCCTTTCCAGCAATACTTCTTTTATCCCTTTATCTCGAAAAATTTCTCAGTAATGCATTTATGTGACTAGAAATTGGTTCACCCTTACGCTATAGACTCGGAGGAGTGATATATAAATGGCCAAATAATTGAAAATATTATATTTAGGCATGACATTAGCATCGGGCGTAACATGCAGAAAACGCGTTGTTTGTATCTGAGGAGTATCGTGGAAAAATTTTGAACAATCAAACGAACAGTGGGAAAAAATTCGAGTGAAAAATACGAGAAGTGTTACTTCACGTTTCTTAGATTCCAGTTTCAATATGCGTCGAGCATTCGAGAGCTTTCGCAGGACGTTCTAAAATCGGATTTAAGCAAGAAACAAAGATAAGCTCCCAATTTCCTGAAAAACTGGGGAGAGCGAACAGATACCCACCGTGATATAGTTACTTGAAATGGGGAGTTATTTAACCACTAGAAGAGTAAAGATTGCACGCATGTCAAAAAATACTAGATAACTATAATTCATTCTAGTTTAACGTTGGCATTGGGGGAATAATTTTAGACTCACAATGTATCGGCAGGCGAGATCACAACGAGAGTTAAGGGAAATTGATTGCCAAACAATCCGATATCTGTAATTCTTTGTCCCTCGCACAATTTATGACCACAACAGTAGTAAACGACGAAAAACTATATTCAAACTTCCAAGACATTAATCCATTTCCAGAAACCATATACCCTAATGACTGGTGACTTAATACAACCTCCTACATGTTCTCGAGAAAGGTAGCTGGTTAATATGCAGATGCATCTATTATTCCTGAATCTATACAATTTTCTTCCACGCCAATTTTATTTTTATCCTAATTTGCTGGGGTAGTATATTTACTGTTAAAGCTCTCCATCTTGTCTATCTCTTATGGTTTAATTAATAAATTCCCTGCAGTGTATTTAGTAGCCTTGCTACTGCGCACTGCTCTTTGCATCACGTTTCATCCCCCTATTAGATTCTCGTTATTGCTTCTTTTATAGATATACCCTTTCCCGAGTGTGCGTTCTTCCATTTCACTCTCTTCATTTTGAATCAGCTCTCCTAAAATTCATTTTTTATTAAATATTTTTATAAATAAATTTCCTATTGATTCATTTAAAGCTTTGGTATTACATATTTAAATTTTTTTCCACTTTTCTTTCGCATCACCTATCCTCTTTTCTTAATTTAAAATAAAACTAGATGCTAATGGGTCACAGCATCTCTTATGCAGATACATTTTTCAGTATATGAGTTTGGGCTACTACGACCTTAAAAACTTAAAAGGGGGAAAATGAAAACTCAAGAAGTCGTCAACTTTATTTTAACTAAAGCTTCATTTCAAATTAAGTTGACCTTTACGATCCTTGGAGTTATTCTTTTTCCTCTTTTAAAGTACATTTATGATTCTTCAACTAGTGAATGCCTTTATTTTAATAATAATGGAATATAACCAAGGAGACCATATTTAAAAGAAAATTACAATATTTAAAGTAATATAGGAAATATATTCCATTTTAAGCAGGAATGTCATTTCTCTACACACCTACATTTTGAAATCCGTTTTGCTTAGAGATGATTCATTGAAACTTATTTGTAAGCCCTACATTTTAATGAAGCTAATTCTTCCTTTTATAGGTATACGAAATATTTTTTATATACGTACATGTAATACCGCCACCATGAGTTTTGGAACGCACTTCGACTAATACAAGAATATTGTTTTACGTAATTAAGGAAAATATGTCAAGTAGAGATTATAGAGATTAAGCGAACGCAGAGTGGAAATATGCTCCTCGTTTACCTGTCCTGGAGATGTAAATTGAGATTAAAAGCTACTCTGAGCATATTTAAATCAAAATATTAATGAATATTTTATTTAAAATGAACTTTCTTCATTCCAAACCAATAGGGTCTCGTTTTTCGTCGCTCAGAGGGTTCATTACCTGATTGAACATTTCAACCACACGAAAAATGTTTCCGATGTGTAAATGACCTATTCTGTCACATAATTTAATTAATTTTATTACTTGTAACTATCCACGATGGATTCCTTTCATTTGAAATGAATCCATGAATTAATTCATGAAGTTTTGGCTTTGTTGCGCCAACTGTGGACTTGATGGCGGAGAGAGAAGTGGTCAGGGGAAGTGGAGAGACAAGAAAGAAAGAAAGGGAAAAAGGTGATTTTTTTCCCATCCGACATTTTTCTAAGCCCAGCGGAGGCGGGGAACGGTTAAGCAGATGAATTAAGGTGCTGAGGGAGTGTTGAATGAAAAGTCTGGGAGAGAAGGGGACGAAGGGAAGGTTGGATGGGAGTTAAGGTGATGGGAAGATGGTGGTAAGAGGTGATTAGAATGAAACTTAACGTATGATATTTAGACCAGATTTGGTGATTGCGACCTCTTAAGGATCGTTTTCGATGAACGGTGCATTGATGAGCAGAGAGCACATTATGGAAACGACGTCAGAGATACGGCGAATTATATTCCGAGGGATTTAGAGATGGGGGAGACGGTGAGCATAGAGAGAGGTTGAGATCGTTTTTTCATGACGGCTGTGGTGTTTACGCGCATGCATAATTGTGTGGTGACTCGCCTATTCCGAATGCAAGTCACAGATTTCTGAATGATGTGGAGAGTGATTGGTGTGTCACGATTGCGGCTGGCTCAAGTTGAGAAAGAGATACCTGCATAAGGGCTGTTAGAACGGGGAAGAAGCAATGATGGAATACCAAAAATTCGTGATTTTATTTACTACGTTGGGGAAAATAGCAATAGCAACATGTCGAGCATATACTATCATAGGTAAAGCGTGGAAACAGTTTGTATATATGTCTGTGAGCTTCATATTCCTACCACTAAAGATCGTCGACGGAGGGGTCATGGGTTCGATCTAAATTTACCAGAATTTCAATTCAATGCATTTATTTATAATTATTTCCCGCTGTGGAATGATTTAGGTGGTATCCAGTTTCGCCAAATTTTGGAAAAGTTGGGTAAATTCCCTGTGCTAGCCTAGCCGTGTGAAAATAATTTCCCGAAAAATCCGAATTCAATGGTTAAATTTAAGTTACAATGATTTTCGTCGTGCGATAAAGAATACCTGAAAAATTCCTAAAAAAAACGCACACCCTGACAATTTGTTTTCGATTTTTACACCAGCACTGTATCATGGAGTGTACCGACGCTTATTTTCACTATGGTATTTTAGGATTTTTTTACGAGCAGAAGCAGGCTAAATTTTCCTACCCAGAATTATTGCTCAGAAGTGAAATTTGGGTACACCAGGATAAGAATAAATGCCGGATAAATGCGGTGGGTATGGGGGTATTTGAGGAGTATTTGAGGGTGGTAATGAAAGAATGTGGCGGGGATGTACTAGTAATGGACAAGTGTTAAAGGGGTGAGCTACTGTGGTTTGGACATCTTGGGAGAATGAATGGGAGTTGGATCATGAAGTTGGCATTTGAGAGATGAGCTAATAGTTTTGGAGGTGGATTTCTTTGAACCTACTCTCTAAACGAGGAATATTGAGAGTCTCTGGGAACAAAGGGCACGTGTGGAACTGCATGAATATGACATAGGAGAAAGATGAATGCGAGGACAGCGGAGTGTGGAGGAAAGTAGTTTAAGGGAGTATGTTTCCTGAAATAACAAAAAAAACAGGTTTTGCCTACTCCAAAAGGGAGTTTCCGCTTCTTTGGTGGTAGTTCAGTGGACCGCCTCCCCTTGAGGATCTTTCCGCACCAAATCCCCCGGTTTTTGAACTCACAGTCCCCATCGCAGGCCCTTGGAGTGGCTTGCAGTGTGGGATTTAGATGCATTTGTACTCTATTTATATTTCCCTTCAATTGCGTCTCTGCTATTGTAACTGGGTAGTTTGAAGAGCTGCTGTAAGACAACCGTTGTATTAATAACCCATGATGATGACTGTTGCTGACGGGTCCACCACAAAATACCTGAAGAAAACAAGTACTTTTCTCTAGTCTGCATGCATAGTATTGGTACATGTGGATAAATTCACTATTTTCAATCTATCCTCTTAACTTTTATTTAAGTTTTATACATTACCAAAACCTTAGGTAAATATTATTAATGCAGTTATTGCAATAGATAATAATTGTAAGTTAATAGTCGATCACATTTGTAATACTCTCTTAGATAGTTAAAGTCAAACGACCATACGAAAGTTATTTCCCACGTGGTTTCTGAAATTATATCCCATTGTAGAGCATTACGGTTTCTTACTTTTCAAAGTTAGTTGATAGTGTACTAATATTAGCTCACAGACATGTCATTCCCCTTCGTAAAGATACTTTATCCAATGTAAAAGCTGAAGCAAGCTGAACGAGTATTGAATTTGATTCCTTTTGTGGCCACCAACGGAATTAAACTTCTTGCTTAAAAATAAGCGGACATGGTATCAGAATGGGTAAAGCTATCGATTACTAACCGAAGGGTTAAAGGATTAAACCCAAGCGATACTTTTAAATATCATTAGTCCTGCCCACGCCTTGTAATATTCTGGATCCTGGAACCTCGTGGGTAATTAATAGTAGCTCCGAGAAAGGGATTGGCATCGAACCAAAAATGTGCGAATTTGAATTCGGTAGTGCTTAGTAAAGGGAGAGACCGAAGTCATGCATCAACTCAATCTTTCGAGAGAATTTCATGGTATACATAAGTAATTTTGCAATACACTAATTTTACGAAAGTAATTTTTTCTACGTAAGGCTTATAATACGTGAGTCGTATGCTACGGGAGGCGTATGGTATGGGAGTGTGCACTTCTGGTAAGCAAAATTACGTTTGCATATTTTTTTCTAATTTTTCGGGGAAGTGCAATGTTTTCATGTAACAGATTCCCTCTTTTGTTCAATTAATGGACTGTAAAACGTTTCACCTTAGCTATCTTATTCACTATTATCACATTTAGGTTGTATATCTTCACCCCACTACAGCGCTGATATTTATTTCGAGTTCAAAAATTCCACTCTTCATACGTATACAGAAGTGATTATAATAGTCGATCCAAGCATATCTCGTATATATGATAACCGGGAAATATTATTGGGCATTATTAATTTCATACTTTTATTTAAGGTAAGTGGAAATAAGAACGAATGCTTGGAGAAATATTAAATAAAAATAAGAGTCAAACGGTTTAAGAATATCATAACGTTATTCTGAAATGTATGAAACTGTTTGGTTTAAATAATTAATTGGTCAAACTTTTTATTAGTAGTTTCTATTTTTAATAAATTGGTAAACAAATTACCATTGCTCTGATATACGAATACATCGTTTAGTCTAACGCCCACTGAATATAATGGCTACGACCAACACTGCGGAATTAGTTCATATTTCATTTTTATTCCTCTCCGGGCAAAGATAGGTATCCGTTGACTCTCCAAAATCACCGCTGAATCGAAGGAACTTATTAGCAGATTTGGGGAAAAAATGCGGGATCGGGGGAAAAAAATCAAACAGTAAATACCACAAGCATACCCACCGGATGATCTAGATCCAGGAGTCTGCCGCAGAACTCATGAATCAAATTTCGAAGATAATATTGAATGTTTGGATGAAATAAATTGCCTTGGATTTTAACTTTTTTTTAGATATAGCAGATGAATGTGCAGTTTACATTTCGACTTTGCTTGCGAATGACAGTAGCTTTGGTACACATGTATCGGAAGAATACTCTACGAGATTAGTGTGATATTTTATATTACCTGTAGCTTTAAAAAGCAGAGCTTTTTTGAGAGATAAAAAATTTGCGATGGAATGGTCATGTAAAACCATCATGCACTTGCACTTTTTAATGTACATCCAAATGCGTTCCTTAGTGTTTCTTGTTTTTGGTCTTTAATTCATTTCTTAAGGGCTCATGGGCAAAATTAAACAAAATAAAGGGTAGATATTAATCATACATAAAAAGAAAATAATAGAAAATAGGATTGAGAAATTATGCAGGGGTAATGTGGTCGATATGAAAATAAATATGTGTAGCTAATATATTATTGCACCATAGGTGAAATAAACTGCACGCTTTTGGCGGACTTAAAGCATCGCATTTGTTTATAATATTTCTTAGCGATAGAACAGTCACAAGATATGTATAAATAGTGAACGTGACCGGCACAATAAAATATCTTTGATCATAATCCAAATATCACTGATAACAAAAACTCGTAAAATGCACAGATATCTAGTTTTATAAGGGAAAGTAAAATAAATACCAAATGGAGAGTGAAGTACGTAGTTAAATTCCCGCACACCAATCAACTGCATATAATACTATATCAAAGTAAATAAAACCTGTTGGAAATGCACAACATACCTTCACTCTAAATAATTTGCAAAATATTCAAATTTTTAAAAAGGAAGGAAACACATATTTCTGCATTAAATATGCAAAGGAATTCATCGTACTCTATAAACTCATGGATCCTTCAATTGAAAATTGAGGTAAGGACTGGAAGAAGTATCAAAGGGTAACGGTGTTTCGGAAGAAACATTTTAAAAATGACAGTTAAATAAATGCTATCATACTGGAATGGGTGGAATGGAACTCTATCCCAAGGACTATTCAACCTATTCAACGCCTACATATTACATTGGGCGAATATCAAATTTATATTGCCAAATTGATTTAACCAAGGTATTTATTTATCTACCCGTATTCATTTAAAAAACAAGTCATGACATTCCGATATGTTCATAAAATGAAAGTAGATGCAAGTAAAGAAAATGTATACGGCGTTCAAACAAATATTATTAGCTTCCCATGCAATAGTAACTTCTTTTGGTTCCATAGAAAACAAAACTATAATTACAATTAATATTATGTTTCGGTGAGGGGTTATCAGAGAATTCCTCAAGGGGGGGGGTGAAATACACTCGGTGAATTAAATGTCAATCGGTTGGAATTCATCTAATAAATTTGAGTTAAATGGTTTTTGAAAAGCCTTTTGATTGTATTCTTGTTATACTTTATTCGGTGGATCTCAATTGTGAGTAGGATATGAGGGAGTAAATTAAAATTGTTTGTGTAGGTACGGTGTCAATATTTTGACTCATTTACAAACGAAATGCTAAAAAATGATCGTCAAAGAGTGATGCTTTATCTTTTTTTTAATCTATTAATTTAGACTTGAAAACACTTGAAAAGATTTAAACCAGTAATTTTTATTCCCGGATTTCTGGAGTCCTTACAATAGGGAGTCCTTGGGATAGAGTTCCATTCCACCCATTCCAATATAATAGCATTTATTTAACTGTCATTTCCAAAATATTTCCTCCGAAACGCCATTACCCTTTGATACTTCTTCCAGCCCTTACTTCAATTTTCTTTTGAAGGATCCATGAGTTTATAGGGTACGATGAATCCCTTTACAAATTTAATGCAAAAATGTATTTTTTTCTTTCTTTTTAAAATTTTGAATATTTTGCAAATTACTTAGAGTGAATGTATTTTGTGCATTTCCGACAGCCTCTTCTTCGTAAAACCCCCTTTCACTATTATTTATTCATTTTACTACAAAAACATTTACAACCAATGTTAAACTGATGTCGTTATTGGGACTTGCACAGGAAAATTTTGAAAATTGATCACGTCTTCAATAATCCCTTACCCAGAAGGTAGGACACTTATTTTACGCTGAAAATATGATTTTATTACGCTACATTATGTATAAATAAACTATGTATTTAAATGTTTCGCAGTAAATTAAATCCAGTCAGATTTAATCAAATTTCATACAATTTATGCAATTCTTCCAACGAGTACACACTTTTCCTTGTTTTTTTATAATACTTCGGTATTTACACATTTTTCTCTTTCCCTCCCCTTGTGCGGTGTGCATTTTTTATGAAACATTCCATACTATGGGTGCCAGAAGATTTGAGTAACATTTATTACCCTAAAATATTTAATGTGTTAGAGATCCTAAGCTAAAATACGACATCGTTAATTAGCTGTTTCTCAAAATAATAGCCACTCCAAAGATCCCGAAATGTCCGACTCAATATCCGAGACAGCCGATACAATAATTTTCCATCTAACGGTAAAGTCCCTTGCCGGACCATTTTTGTCAAACAAATTCCACGTGGGCGTATTTTTAACGGAAATACATATGAAAATCTTCTTCGTGCTCCTTAACAAAGCATATTTATTTCAAATACTCCTTGGATTTCTATTAACTTGATTCCTAAAGGCTTTATTAATCTCGCTCGTATTTCCACTGCACGGATGGTCGTTGTGACGAAGAGTCGAATGGAGGATGGGATCCTAAAGTTTTAGCTTCTCTCGAATAGAGATGGTCATCTATTTATAGGTTTTTAGGGTAATGGCTTCCAAGTTAATGGCCGAGAGAAGAGATGGCAAACCACCACCGGCCTTCTCGCAGGCATACTGCGCCATCTTGGTCATCACTGACCACTAATGCTAATGCCTACGCAAACGCGAATGAATTCCATGTGCCCTTGGTTTCCGCCATTGAAACCTTGGAACACCAGATTTGGAGGAAAGTCCTACAGAATTACGGCGGTGGTCAGGTTTTTGATCGGATCGGTTGGGCCATTGAATCAAAGTGAATGCCAGCGGTGGGCTAAGGGAGAGACCCTCCGGGTTGTAAATTAGCCTCGCTTTGCCTCAGCCGATAAATTATTTTATCATCGCAGTCCCAGCCCGGCTGCTGGGTTCGTGGTATGCGTTTGCCAGTGAGTGTATTTCCATTTTGCATAAGTATGCATTTGTCGGTGGCTTCAGGACATGGTGGGTAAAGCACTCGCCTGCAGACGGGAAACCCCGTTGTTCAACCCCGGCTGGCTCCTCTGGAAGCCATCGGGCAAAAAGGGGACATGGGCATAATTTACTGGGACCCAGATTTATCTGGGAAACCGCAAGCGACAAAGGGAAAGAATTACCCGCCCCTGCCTTCAAAAGCATGATTTAAGGAGGCGTTTTCGTGTTCTCTATCGTTTCACCTATCCCAACGACCCTCGATTTGATGCCTGTGCACTGTTTTCCGGTTATATGGTGCCGATAATGTGAGTATTTCGGAAAGGAATATAAAGACAGGGGTTGATAGACAGTATGGAGAATGGAACTATGATCCTGAGTTAGTGTCATGTACCATTAACGATATAATCAAAATAAGTAGTCGGTGCCTCTAAATTACACCACATTTCACTATTTTCAAATACTGATGGGAACGTTGTTTCAAACTCCTCGGATTGCGTGAATCAAAATGTCACTTAATTCATGAAAATAATATAATACAATACCATAAGTATTTGTGTTTTTTGAGGCATGAGGTTATCAATTTAATGAATTTATTTGGAATGTTTAAATTGCCAATCAGCCCAATAAAATTAATTAATGCCTTGAAATATGTTTGAATGGATTATATTTTTCAGCAGCTTCATATTTTTCTATATTTCGGTGCAAAAAAACCAATATGCATTCAAAATTATTACGATGGAATAGATAGCGTTCTGAAAAATCACATGTACCATTTTGAATTCATACAGTGATGGTGATTAAAAAAAGCTATAGTAGATGAAATTCGACAGCAGATCACCGTTCCTCCGTGCATGATTTTTACGAGCAATGTCCTGCTGAACTTTCCAAATTCAGAAGGTTTTTTTCCTTCAAGTGTTTGTAGGACAGATCGGCCGAGTTCCTCGACCTCAAAGTTTTAGTGGTAAATGTTACGTTTCTAGGAATAAGACAATGCCACAACGTCTTGTTTATGCGTCTGGATTTAATGGAGCTTAATGCATATGGCACCTCGGAGTAGAGAACTCGTTCACCATGCCACCAGCAAAAAAATAACCTCCGCAAATCCTCTTATTTAAACCCTTACACAAATCCTATCATGGGACTTTTTTACAATCCTTCAAGTCCACCGCAGATAGTGGAAGATGGGAGACCATAATCTTCTTGAAAATTAAATTTTATCCGAATCAGCTCTCCCAGAGAATTTGCGTATGAACACTTTCACTCTCGTAACAATGTTATTTAGTCTATACGGAAAACACTCGTTGAGAGGCACATGGAAAAAATTTACTATGATAAACCGCAAGAGAGCAGGAGGAAATAAGATAGAAGAGAATAAAATTTGGCGATGAAGAATAATAATGGAATTTTAATGGATAAACAAAGTGATTAATGATGAAATTCTTTGCAGAACAGTAGTGAGAGAGAGAGGTTAAAATTCTGAGAGTTAAGTGCAAGAAAGACAAGATGAAAACGAATTTAGTTCATTTAGTAACACAGAGAGAAGCCATAATGAAAGAAGGGGAGGGCTATAGAGGAAATGGCGGTTGAAAAACGAAAAGCAGACACTGGAAGACGTCATCGAAATAATTCAGGAGATTGGCGGAGGGCAGAACAATTTTGAGAGTTGATAAAAATCAATTTCCAGATTGAAAACTCATTATTACGAAGATGAAACAGGAAGAACTGAATTCATAGTGCATGAGGCTTGTTAAACGTTTTCCAATATAATTGTTCATAGGAGGATGTTTATGCATGAGCCAGACCTTATGAATTTTTTTAATTCCGATAATGGGTTACGAATTAGCAAGCACAGTATTTTAAATATATCATAAACCTCCGTTCGAAGCATTTATGCCTTAGATGATTTTTTTTATTATTTTGACCACAGGTCAAATTGGTTGCACGCACCACTTGCTTCATCGATAAGTACATGAAAAATGAATGGCAAAGTGTCAATATGCTATTTTAGGCGCGGAATATATTTCGTTTTCGTGAGGTAAAGAGCATTTTTCACAAAAACAAAGGTTGTTTTAGCATTAACTCAAAACTTAATAAAATGCAGTAAAAATTGAAACCTTATCAAATTGTTTCCAGACAAAATATCCTGCTTACAGAGGTGTGGATTGTTGAGTATTGGATTATATGCATGGATGTAATTCAAACCTGAATTCCGTAGTTTTAATGGTAAATATCAATGCCATGAAGGGAGATTTTGAAAAGACTTGCCGGGTAAAAGACCAAAGTAAAAGAAAGCTGAAAGTTAACTTTGGAATGAATAAAAAGAGAAAAAATAAGTCTTTACTTCGTAGCTATGAAAGAAATTATTGACTGCACATTTTCCAACTACAAATAGGAAATTGTAGGAATGATGTTTATTGCGGAGATTAAAAGTAAAATTATAGCATGGAAGATCAGTTAATTCATTCCTATAAGTATTATTTTTCTCAGGGGAGATAATGGTACACCTACATTTGAGAAATTTAAAATTTTCAAGTTGATACCTGGTTAACATCTTATAATTACAATTGCAAAGATGACTTTGAATATGAGAACGCTAAGGCTATGCGAATGGCAAAGGGAGAAACTACTCTTACTTTGTGGAGAAACTATTTTTATTTTCCTAATAGCTTAATTATTCGGTTTCTAGGGAGACCAAATGAGAATAATCTGGTCATCTGAGTCTGTTAAAAAGTCCCCTTTGTATCCGACTCACGGCAAGCTCAAGGAACCAGGATACCAAATTAAGATTTTCTAATCATAATAAGGAAATCAAAAACTATATCTCTGATGTCTGAAGTCCTTCGCACATATGTTGTGTATGACCACTGCTCGTATTTATTTGTAAATATCAACGGTATTATAGTATGGGTAGTGTTGGGTGTGGTGCCAGGTGGCAGGTGAGGGGAGAACTCACCCGAACTAAGCTCCAGGTTGCCAGAAATTTAAACACACAGATTAGAGAGGAAAATCCTTCCTCTGTGCCAACATTTCATTTCCCACGGAGCTCTAGTAACCAGGAAAGCAGTATTATTTCCCAATAAATGGCGTGGATTTTGAGCCCAGGACACTGATGTAAGAAGATTAAAGCTCTACCCATCTAAAAACCACATTGAACGATACTTCAATACGAATGACAAGAGGATGTCACACGGGTTGGTGAAAATTCCAGGCGAATATTACATTAAATTTTTAAAAGCGTTCAAATTTCTTTGAACATAAAAAAATATTTTTCAGTCTCTAATATCAAGCATATATCAACTAAATGTCAGCTGTCATATTTAAGAGACCTTGACGTTCCGAATTGGAAAAAGGTACTCACTCAACTTTCCAGCTCACCAAATATCACTATCACAAAACTCACAAGTCAAAAGCAACATTCCTTTGGATTATTCCCGTGGTATTTAATTGCATTAAATTTCATTGCATTAGTCTCTACAAATTTAGTAACATAAAATGATAGTACTTTACCAATTTGATAACATATTATAACCAAAATAATGTAAATAAAATTATTCTAACTTACAAAAGGACAAAAACAATTTTATTAATATTAATATATTGATTAAATACCAAAGGGAGTCTTTCGTTTGTTTTAGTTTTATGATCTTTAGAGTAAGATAGATTGATGTTATGGAGATGCGCGAAGAATAACCTAAAACAATTTTTTAAGGATTATATAATTTATGCTATATATTTTACTAGGCATAGATTTTATGTGAATCGTGCAGGATGAGGAGTGAAGCGAAGTTTTTTTTTGCTAACATTACGAAAAAGTACACTGCCATTATAATTTTTGCTCGAGTCCTATCGGATCCGAATTATGTTTCCATGTGTAGGGAGGGGTTCGTAATTGCAGAAAAAGAAAGAGTTGCTGTAGGTCGGACAAATGTTTTTGACGAGAAACTCGTTGAAGTCGTGACCTAAAGCGAGTTTTGAGGGTTGGAGCGAATGGATGCGGGGGGGGGGGA
>LYUA01001759.1:175136-186358 GCA_002093875.1 Calopteryx splendens | reverse complement strand
CTCCACCACTCCGTTCGCGCTACAGAAATTCAGTCCTACTACTTTTTGATCCTACCCTGTATGTTACGCCATGCCAGCGGCCACTGAGGCGAGTGGCAGGGGATGTTGGGAAACCAAAAATCAGTTTCTCTTACCTTAGATTTGATTCGTTGAAGACATTGCTCAATGCTTTTGGTTTCTTAAACTTGTTTTTTGATAGTCTTGAAATATGTTATTAAATTCTCATAGTACATCTACATGCTCTAAGCTACTGACATAACTTGAGGCCTTTATAAATTCCCTCGGTCTTACATGTAAACTCAACTTTCCTCTTCCTTTTTATTAGCCTATGTCTCGCTCGCTCTCTTCGTGTATTGTGGTACTCCTTTGTTTTTAAATGAGCAGCGTAACAAGCGCAAAATATTTTGGCAAATTTTAATAATCTGGTTGATGTTCTTTTGAAGTTATCTAATCCCTCGTTTAACACTATCTACGATGGATCCAAATTATTTGTAACGGATTGTAAATGTCGCCCCGCCAATGCAACTAACAGCCCTAATTACCTCTATCATTACATTTTCCTTAAGCTTTTCTAATACCACCTCAAGCTCATTTTACACCAGGATCTGTGGTCTAAAACTTATTTAGGTTAAGTTTTAATATACGTGATTAAGGCATTTTCAATGTGTATCTTCAACTCGGTAGCTTTCAACAAATATTTATTGCTATAAATCTGCCGGCAACACATAGGACAGCTACGATCCTCAACAAATCAAAGTAATAAATTATTGAAAGCTTATGCAACTATATTGTGAAAAAACGATTACACCTTCCTATCTCAACGAGCGGAATAACTTATCGCACGGCTTAGTACCAAACCACACCTGCGCACTCAGTAATCCTTCGTGCACCCTGATTCATAATTCGGAAATGAGCAATTTCTTTTTCCAGAATATGGAAAATTTTTGTGACATTAAACAGGATATAGTTTCACGATTTCATTTCATACCAAACACCTGCACATGTTTCAATTTGTACAGGTGGGGGCAGAGGATGGAGAAACAGGGTGGGCAGTAATAACCAGGGGAATAAAACAGTCTTTTCCGTTTTCACCCGCGCACTTAAACGTATACGTGGAGTAAATTTCAAGGACGGTGGGGGAATAACTAGATATAAGAGTGAAATTAGGTGGGAACAAGATCAGGTCAGTCAGATTTACAAAAGCAGTAGTTTGCCTATAAGCCAAGGGGTTACAGTCACTGCTGAGCTCACTGCAGCTCCAGTGTCATAGGTATGTATTGAATGAAAATAAATGAAAAGAATGAAAAGGTAATGAGGTTGTTGAGACATCGAAACACAAAGGTAAACATAAAACTAGGAGGGTGAACACAAGGTGGTGGAACGTTGAAGTCAAAATAATCTTAATTAACTATATGGAAAAAACCACTCATAAATGTGTCTTCTGTAGCCATTAATCCTTTATCCAAACAATTGCAGCAACAATTTACTATTTCTGAAGTAACGTCGTATACGTACTATTTATTATGTAAAAATAATATAAATAATAAATCGCTTATTTTCTCATTAATATTCATGATTTACGTGGACTGGCATATGTAAGTTACCGGCGTAGATTTCAAAATTATTGGACAAAGGTAGGTTGGTTAAGAGTAGGTATAGGGCAAGCGATAAGTCATCAATTTCTTCGACAAATGGTCACAGTGTGTGATTTTTCAGGGGGTAAGTAACTAAACACTAGAGCAACCAAGCAATTTTGGAAATGCCATTTCTTCAAAAAACTATTGGGTGTATTCATCAAGTCATGTCACTGGGATCAGTGACATGACTTGATGACTTGGCATAGCATAAACATAGCATAGATGAAGTTTAATTATTGAAATGAATAAATTACAGAATCTATACATGGAGAAGATGAAAGGCAGGAGATTCTAATGAATCATGATAGATATATGCCATACATTAAAAGTGAGTAAATTAGAGCATGTAGCATTGCTCGAATATTTGAGCAATTTATCACAGAAAAATGAGCAGAGTAGTAGGGAAATTGGGAGAATTACGTTGTATAAAGGAGTATTTGAAAAGGTGATATATTCTTACATCTAAGAATATTTTATGGAAATATTAACGTGTGTTTCAAAACACGAACTTTTGCATTTGACGCAAATAATGGAGAAGTATTACAATCTGAGAAAATTGAATGTTAATGGGTAAATGAATTCAAAAATGCGTATTTCTTTGTGGGTATCAAGCATTTACTTTCTACTGCCCCAAACCTTGCAATACAATTGTTTACCATTCATAATTTTTTTCAAACTATTCCAGTTAGCGATATAAGTTGACTAGTCTTTACTTTCCGAATTAGATAGAGAGAAATAGGAGTCTTCAATCATCCGATGATAGACGTGATTATGGTGAGTTTTCTTAGATATGTCTTATGAAACTTTCACTGCTATCACCATATAAAATGAATATTTTATGGAGTTTTAGTACCAGGAATAATCAAAACATTTCTACTATATTTATCAACCAATTTCATGTTCTCTCATAAAACATGCAGCAGCATCCTGATGCTGCCAACTGGCTTTAAAATGGGCTGCACAGCAGTAGAAACGCATGCTTCTGTCGATTGACTGATAAATTCTTCCAGCAGCCATAGATAAAAATTTTCTTCGTTCTTCATTTGTTGGTATAGGTAAGCGCGATTTTTGGGATTCCCTAAGGGTTGTCGAGTAGCATCGTGGGACGCAATCATACTTCTGAGGTGCGCATCTCTTTTTCACCGCCCTATAAGAAGACGCATGAACTCAAAGTAAGGCAATATCAATAGCCAGCAGCAGCAGTCATTAACGGGATGAAGGTGAAATAGGTCACCACTGGTTCACTAGGCTCATTGCCAAGGGTCGACCTTCGGTCTTGCTAGTGTTTACTTTTACGAGGACTAAAAGCTTGCCCAGAGAGGACAGGGTTGGCATATCTTCTTTAAAACGTTTTGACAGGGATGACCGCCAATGGGTTAATTAGTAGATACGTACTTCAGATAAATTTCAGAGACGCATTTCCGTCTACGTAAAAGAAAAATGTAGACCGTATCTTTTGTTTAATTTAGAATATTAGTGAGACGGTGGGTCTGAACTTATGGTGAGCATTATCGTTTATAATGCAGAGTTTCAATACTAGCTAACGATATTTGCGTTTTTCGTTTCATTTGAAGTTTGGTTCTGAATAATTTCAAAACTCTCCCGCTCCCCAGTAGTTACAAGTGCATCAAAACAATTGACTGAAATTCGGAGGAAAAACTTTATAAATAGAATTCAGCACGAGTATCTTTGCCCTTATTTTCCAAGTAATTTCACTTGAAAAATAAAAGTGGTGTAGCAATTCGTGCTACAGATATTCAAGTGGGATTTAGTGTTTTTCTAACGAATTCTTCATAGGGATTCACCGGTGGGGGAGGAAAGGTATTAGGTCAGGAAAGCGAAGATTGGGATTCAAATAGGAAGGGGGTAGATAGAGAGTTTGTTTCACTGGTGGGAAATCGGCCATGCCCATTTTCTCAGATAAACTTCTGGCTCCGGCCTTGGGAGAAATAAGCATGCCATCAAATATCTCTGCTATGACACGTACCTTTCCTATCTTCCATTTAACGTCAAAATTTCCTTACCTTTTCACTCTTTCTCTCACACCTTCACTTCTCTCGCCTTTGTTACTCTCTATCACTCGTTCATAACGAACTTCTGGGAGCTCCACAGTACCCTGGTTTAAGCCAATGAATCAAAACCGACCTTTCTTCAATCGTTTATAAAAATCAATATTATGACAATTATACTAAATATTGCTACGCATATTGTTCATAATATCGCACAGGAATTGTTTTTGAATGATGATTTCGAATCTCTCTCGAGACGAATTTATGGAATTGCTTAGTAAGGAAGGAGAAACGCCCTATAGAATCCCAAACCTTCCGCACGTGTTCTTCCATTGCCATTTTTGAATTTTATTAATCCACAGCATTCATCGATTGCATTAATTATGCATGAAATTTAGAGCAATTTCAAAAGCTGTATCAATGAACTTTCTCCATATACCTCCCTCTTCTTATATTAGTATTGGAGAATGGAATGATTTGCAATACAAATGGATGTCTTAGGAAACATAGCGAAAAGGGTGTGTGTTCTCTAAACTAACGCCGACGGCATAGCATTATCGTCAGGAGTTGCGGCAGTTTGCACGGCAGTCGGAGCGCAGGCTTTACTCTGAATATGTGGGATAGGATGGTTGTCAATTTCCTACAGGTTAGTGCCCCTGAATGTTTGTGTTGGGATGTTTTGGGTACATATGAAAGTCGGTATTCGATGATTCGTGGTTGTAGCGTGTTTTTCATACATGGATGGCGGAACTGAAAGCACGATTGATGAGTTCAAGGATAAAATGAGAGAATCCTTAAATTGTAGTGACCCTTATGGAAGAATGATACTAGTTATTAGGAGCCATACATGGTTGGGTAGGCATGAGAAACAATTCCTCTAAGAGATGGGTAGGGCCTAATGCTGACCACTGAGTCAATCATAATGGTGAACAATTTTGGAGATCGTGCATGAAGGACTGCTTGTCTGAAATTATGGTTTAAGAATAATTCTATTATTTTCGCAAAGGTATCAGGAGAGGAAATGGGTGTCGATTAAAATAACAACGCAAAAGCATAAAAGTAGAAAAGCTTCAGGAAGGAAATGTATGAATTCAGCATGAATGCATTCTTGAAGAGAAGCTAAAATCGAATCCGGGAGGAATGTAAAAAGTATTTGAAAAAAAGAAGTTGTGAGTGATATTTAGGAATATATGGAAGGGATGATTGATGATCCCGTTGAATGTGTGCGCGTGTGTGGAAAAGGTGTCATCGGGAGAATGAAAGGTGATGCTTGATGGAATGAAGAAGTGAAAAATTCTTTAAGTGAAAATAGACATATTTGACAGTGATTACATTTACCTAATGGCGAAGGAAGTAGTTTGAAAGATAGCGCTTGATGTTTTAAAAAGAGATAAAGAAAACCTAATAATTTCTTAAAGGGTATATGCAAGGAATATGATGGAATTAAGCCATATTTAGTTGATGGTGTAATTTATTAGAGAGAAGTTACTAAAAAGGGATATGTGTGAGATTGAAGCAGTAGCAAGAATTGTATAAAGGAAAAACTATGGTCATGGATGATATATGAGTCGAAAAGTTTAAGTGCTGTGGCAAATATCAGATGATTCTTATGAGTGAACTGTTTCATTCGTATTTGCAAATTATAGGTGTACCAAAGAATAGGAAGAATGCAATAATTTTGTATTTGTTTAAAGAGAATGAGAGTAGAATATAATGTAAGAAATAAGAAGCAATTACTCTTTAGAGTTCCTTGAGGCTCTTTGAGTTTGAGATACCGGGGGGAGGGTTAGGTAAAGTGAAGATTGAAAGAGTACGGAAGGTTACTTGAGAAAGAATATGCGGTATTAATGAGGTAGCTGGTGGGTAGATGATTTACGTGGTAGATGATCATTTTTTTGCACTTCAGCAACTAAACAATTTTATGAACTTGCGAAAGAACATTTACATTGTATTTGTGGTTATGGAGTTTTAAGACAGGGCAAAAAGATGGAAATTAGTGGAAGGTTTTGATAGAGTACGGAATTAGCAAGTGGTTATTGAATACTATAAAAGAGATGCAAGAAAATAGTAATGCGAGTGAAAGACTAACGGGACCTTGAGTGACCATCTTGAAATAAAGCATGCTGTGTAACACGGATTTGTTTCATCGCAATTACTGGTTAAAGTTTTTAGAGACAATTGTGTGGGAAATGGATGTATGAACACTATTGGTGTAGAGATGGGAGATGTTATTTTTCTCGTTAACTTCCATTCCTATAATACGCCATTGCGGGCTGAAAGCAAACAAGTTCAATTCAAGAAAGGGCCCTAAATAACTTCAGTGATGGAACAGAAATAAACAAATTGAGGGTAAATGCGTCCAAAGCTAAAGCATAAAAGTCGCTTTTGAAGAGAGTAATGGGAAAAATGACAGTATGGTGAGGTAAATGCTGAAATAATTAAAAAAGCTGACGATTTCTTATAAATTAGTAAAACTTACGAAAGATATCCTTTGCAAAGGATTTTAGATATTTTATACTTTCACAAACTAATAAAATAAATATTTTAATATATGCATGAAATTAACGCCAATAATATTTTGATATTTACTGGTGGTTCAAAGACTGCTTACTTACTATAATCTTCGTAATTTTAACGACCTAAAGGTAGAAATGTTTTTGCATTTTATGTATAATAGTTTCACGTTCACTCATCGCAGGGGAAATTGGTGAGCACTGTTAGGATTATATAACTAATAATACTATTTTTGATGTTACATCAATTGTGATTAAGAGTAGGATATTGATTGAGGGAAGCTGAAGGAATTGAAAATTATGTATTGTTGCTAAAAGGTTTATTGTGACGTGGGGTGTTTGGGAGTTAAGTGCAGCGTTAGACGGGTCTTCGAAGAACAACGGTTCTTGGTCCGTGGGACCATCGAAGCTAAATTTCATTGGTAGGCTATTGCTAATAATGTTTCCCCCCTTGTGTTTGCAGTACCAAGTAAGTTGGGTAAAGGGTAAGAGAGCGCAAGGGGCGTAGTTAGCCATTTTCTAATTGAATAAAACGATTTAGATTTTGCATTTTACCAGGCAAAGGTATATAAGAAACTATAGATGAGGGGATACTCTATTAAACAATATTTGTATGCTTACTGCTTTACGAATAATTTACCTTTTCCGCGGATCACATTCTGTTTTTAATTAGTAAAGAGGTTCTAACGGGCACTCTTCGATTGCAATTTCATCAATGAAACGCGGTAAAATATGGATTGGAATATCTGGATTGGAATGGATTGGAATATATATACGCGGTATTGGAATGTCCTCAAAAATCTTCTTAATATATTATAACTGTAGTGGACTTATAATTCTGAAATATATACAGTAAACCCTCATTAGAAGGTGTAAGAAATATGAGAAATTACCTTTTATGACTATTATAAACATGGTTAAACAATTTTCCTTACTTTAAATATTTGCAGATGGCTGGCGAATACTCGGGGAATAGCTACAAGACCTGATTATGCTACTGCAATGAGATCACTGCTTATTAGTACTATAATACTGTATAAAAACTAATTTTAATATTATAATACAAATAAATATATTCCTGTTATTTGTATACCTAAGGGCATGGTAGTCCAGTAGTTAGAGGTCTAAGCTACTATCCGGAGGGTCCGGTTTCGATTCCGGTTAACGCCTCTGGGAACTCTCAGTTTCACCCAAGTTTCTGGGAAACAGAAGGCGGGGCAGGGAAAGGAACTGCCCCCCCCCCTTACCGTTCACTCGGCGTTGGGCTCATTATTGGGTGAGCGCTACCCTAGAATTCAAACCGACTTTCGGGTGAAATACTGTGGTTTGGCACGTTTAATATTAGGCCTCAGAAATATCCCATTATTAAATCGGAATATTTGGTGCGGGGCGGGTATACCACAAAGGGAAGGAGTAGGGACAAAACAGAAGCCCGGTATATAATTTATCAAGCGTAAATAATGGCAAGTTCAATTAACCTTAAAAGCCCTTTAGGATATTCCATGTTTCCAATAATTAGGATTCTCCTTAGCGAGAGTTCAGATTTTTCGATTAATCATGAATACTCGAAAATACCTACTAAACCAACGGTTGATTACGGTGATTTGATTTATATTCAAGAGCTGGATGTTATTCTAAGATATAATAAAGAAAATACGGCATTTGTTATATCACCGACGACTCAGCACAGAATTTGCAGCTCCGCGGCATTTCAGCCCTTGACAATTCATCCTCAAGGATCTTCGCTCCCACGCCGCGCCGTTTCGACCCCGGGCCCTCCAGCTCCTTGAAATGACAGGCCCTGCCCTTGGACAGTCTCTACCTCTTGGGAAAATTGTGTGGCATTTTATTGATCGACGGTGTTTATGAGAATGCCAATAAGCACCTAATCGCCTATGAGTCGATCGATGACATCGCGAAAAATAATTTTTCAAGAGGAGGAACGAATTCGGAAGGTAAGCATGCCAAAGAAACGGGTCAGCACGCACCAGTGCGCACCAAGATTTACCTAATTCAATAGATTTAAGCAGAGACTCTTATCGAATATGATGCAATATCGAAAGAAAAAGTGCATTCGAGGAATATTTATTTGCGAATATGTGCTTCAACCGTGTTACGAATTATCTGGTCAGCGGGGTGGGAAATGCTCCACAAACCGGACATCTCTGTATTTTTCGGCGTTGGTGAAGGCGCTTTATATTGGCTACCCTTCGTGGCCACGTTCACCCTCTCTACAAAATGAAAGTCGGTATAGAGATACACACCTTATGCATACTACATGTATCATGGGTAAATGTGGTACTATCTCCAATTCTGAAAATGTGCTATTCTTTTCTTTATGGTGGTCGTCTACTGGTCGTCTTATTAAAAATATCAACCCAATGGTCGGTTAGGTAGGTGAGGGTCGAACTCATTGCAAGCTCAACGACATGTTAAATTTACACATCAGGGTAGGATGGCCAGTTCCTTTCCCGGTACCGCCTGTGATTTTCCAGGATGATCTGGTAGCCGAAAAATGGTATAGAATTTGGGTGAATTTGAGGGTGCCCAGAATCGGTCGTCACCGGGAATCGAACCCGTGCCCTGCGGTTAGTTCTGATTAGTTCTCAACGCTCTACCATCTTGGCTATGGCGTTCCTATCTGATTCAAATAATACAAAATGAAATTTTACGTATTTTTACCACGAATTTGAGTCTTGTTTAATTATTTTTAAATTAATCCTTACCCCATGAAAACTTATTTTTCCTAATTTCGCTTCCTTGGAAAATTGTGTCCAATTAATCTATCATGTTTCAGGGTGAGCCAATTTAACTCTCCCTTCCTTTTTTTTGACAGAAATAGACTTCTTTTTTCATGTACCCTCCTAAGGACTGTTTCTTTTATCACTCAGTTTATTCATTTCATTTTCATCAGTCTTCGCAAGCATCTACTTTCCATCTCTTCCAATCTTTCTTTCTATCCTACCAACATGTTAAAGGTTTCACAGCCGTAGTAAAATATATCCCTAAAAGTATGTTTTTATAAAACTCTTCTAGATCGGGAAAGAACTTCGAATGACGTTAGCAGTTTTTTTACCTTTGGTATAACAGTAATCGCATTAACTTTGTGATTACTATTTCCCTTTTGCATTATTCTTCACTGGTCATTCTGTGACCACAATGCCAAACAAATGTGTTCAACTCCTTCGTGGATGCTTTTCTCTATATATATATTTTTAAATTCTTCTTTGATCCAACTATTGGCAGCCATTCGCACTAGTTTACTTTGATGTTTTAATTATTTATGCCCGTATCCTTAAAGTATAGTAGCCCCGAAAAGTTTCCGATCTTCTTAAAAGTAGTAAAGCTCTTTCGCCCGTAAGCGGTAGAATCATTACCTTTAATCCATCCTTTGGTGAAAAACCTTTGATCTACCTTTTTTGATTTTATGATACATTTTATGATTTTATTTCAAGGACCAAGCTTTGAAATTATTTCTTTAGATCATCGAGTGCAATGAAACTCGGTTGTTATTTTTGTGTTCTATTATCTATGTTAAATATGGTAGCAGCAATAGTTTCCTCGTTTATTTCTGAGCTTAAAAGTATTAGTAATATTCACTTATACTAACTTTGACTTTCCTCTCCATTCTTCGGTAGTAGGTATTCACTTGTCTTATGAGGTAAAGAGAAAAACTCAAAAATCTTAATTATTAACCGATTGACAATTATTAATCGCCCACAGACATTTCCTACATCCTTATTATTGGTTCCCACTTCTGAGCAACTGCATAAATTAATAAGCACGAATGCTTATCATTCATCAATTTATTTCTTTATAGTTATGGCGAATGTTTAGAACAGAGTAAAGAAAAAGGCATTATTCATGATCAAAAAATGAAATCATACTTCATGAACAAAAAATATGAAATGGACACGAGCAACAAGGTATGTCCGCAACATGGTATGGTATGGCAAGGTATGTTCGTCTTATAATGCAACGTAGAGATGGAAGTGGCAATCTGGCAATAGGACATTGACTACATACTCTCCTAGGGCTGTAAGGAAAGCTATGAGAAGGGACAGAGCCAGTTACAGAAACAGGCTAATACTTATCCACATAAACTCACAACCCCATTCCCACTTATGGCGAGCAGCCTTAAGGTCAGATGGAGGCCATGCCGTTAATGGCATAGCCAGAGGTTTTGGCTTTGTCTCCCGCTCCCCCTGAAATTTAACTACTCCAAGAATATCTGACTTATGCCCGAATTTTAGAATGCCTCTTGAAATATATGGCTAACCTAACCTTCGGATCAAACCAAAAGTAGTAGTAATAGCTAGTTAGTTCCAATGCGACCGTTAAAGGGCTAGTTAAAAGAGCTACGAAGGGTAGCATTGTCTATGCCCTCTAATTAGCAGACTGATTTTTTTTATAAAATTGGACCTATCAGTAACATTGACGCTAAGTAAGCGCCCACGTTAACTAACGTTTGGATTCAAGAGACAAAACCGAGCCTAAGGGGAGTGTTTTTCATAATTTCATAAAAAGTAAAATTTTCATTTTCTCTTATTAAAACACCAGCAAAAGTAAATTATTGATAAATCCAACATTAACTATATCTATAAAGATTTTGGAAGGGACAAATAAATTTATCATGTACAATCAACACAAAAAATAAGCATCCGTCCCCCTTACCAACGGTAATTGATTTCTGGTTACGCTACTTCTGCCGTGCAGTTAACAATAGGTTAATTATTTAAGTTTGATCATGGTTATTGATAGTAATAAATAAGGCACTTTAACATTAGGTTATAAATATTATAAACTAAACTTAAAACACCCTAGGTTCCCAATTTAATATTAATTAGTGGGAACACTCTTGGTATTTAAACTACACTAAACACTAATTGGTATTTACACTGAAATACATGTTTAAATTGTTGTATTGTCACTAATGTTTATATTTTTGTAGTTATCCTTCATTTATTGTATTATTGTGATTTATTTTGATCGTGATTTATTTGTATATTTTGATGCATAACTACTATTATTGAAATTAATAAGAACTGTGTGAATGTATTGTG
>LYUA01001759.1:163272-175119 GCA_002093875.1 Calopteryx splendens | reverse complement strand
TGCATAACTACTATTATTGAAATTAATAAGAACTGTGTGAATGTATTGTGAAGAAATGGGCTTTGCCCGAAATAAATTTTATTATTATTATTATTAACACTGCAAATATTTCATTCTGTACTAGACTGTCATTTTCCCCTTATGAAATGTCAAATACTGGGACACCTTCGTGGGAAAATCGAGTACCTTCTATCTCCTGCGTAGCTTACTCAAGCCCCGCATCGATTGGGTATTAGTGCTGCCTAAATATCCTAATACCTTGGTTCAGTAGAGGAATATCCGAAATTTGAAATGGATGGTGTCACTTTTGGGTCAGGGCAGGCACTGCAAGAGGCGCAGTGTTTGATTTTTATCCACCGGTGGAAGTGGGCTGGGTTGGGAGCCTTCATTGTCGTGAGAAATTCGTCAAGGAAGGGGAGCGAGGGCTACCTCCGTTCTTCATGAAAGAGGATGGGGAGTTGTAGTCACTATGACGACCTCCGGAAACTTCCTTGTCATTCCACATGATTGAGTGGAACTTTGGACCCCCCACGTGGTGGAAGACAAAACTCAATTACAGGAGCTACGTCCTTAATTAAGACTCCTTGAGTCAAGATGACCTGGTGGCGAACACCCGACTGCAGACGGGAGATCGAATCTCTACTAATTTATTCAATACAGACGATCTACTTGAATTTAATTCAGATTCTTACTCTCCAGAACCTTCTTGTTGGTACGAGTAGAATCTTCATTTTGATGAAACCTTTCCCAATGTACTGATCGGGTCAGACACGCCGATGTTTTATAAATTCTGTAT
Organism: Calopteryx splendens; assembly: GCA_002093875.1. Taxonomy (NCBI): domain Eukaryota; kingdom Metazoa; phylum Arthropoda; class Insecta; order Odonata; family Calopterygidae; genus Calopteryx; species Calopteryx splendens. Next base: position 174,323 of record LYUA01001759.1, on the reverse strand, counting down.
ACATAGGGAACAAAAGATCGTTACCATGTATTTTATTTAAACTATGCGATTGCCCATTTCAACTTGTCAAAGCGAATCATATATCCAAATGCTGTATCATTTAGCATAATTTACAATTAAAAAGTGCTAGTGAATGCATACGCATAAATCTTAATTATCTTAGAGCTGTAAAAAGTGCACAAAGAGATGATGAAAATCCCTTGCTGATTAAAGAACATAAAAAGAGTTACTTAAAAAAAGACGAAACAATCGCGTCAGCGTGGAAGTCAAACTGTTGCATCTGCGTCACAGGAAGTTGAAAATATATGAATCTGCCCCCTCACTCAATAACTTTGTTCATTCCTCTTTTAGTGCGTCCCATTAGTTATTTTTGGCCACTTCGTTCTATTACACGACACATTCTTGCTCTTGAGGCAAGGGACATAAAACACCGGACGCAAAGGGAAGGGTAGAGGATTTCTCAAGCGTGACTGACCGCTTAAGGAAGAGGCATTGCTCAAAATTACGTGACCTGAATTAGACAGTACGGATGACTAACGCTCAAGAGATTCACATACCAAACAGACGGTAGCAAGTTCTTTTTTAAAAGGCCGTAGTTATTAAGTTTCGCAAATTTACAGCATAAATTTTCGAAAGCTGTAAACGTTATTTATTGGCCATTTCAATGCTATCAGTGGGGTTTCTCATCGTGTGAGGTAACAAGAGAAGCTTTCGGCAGGTTTAAAAAATATCAATGTTTAAATGAAGTCCATCACTGCGGAAATAATTCCAGTTCACACCACGGTGTTTGTTCAGTTCTCTCGCCAAAGCCTAGGTATCTTTGAGACAGAATTTTTTTTATAAAGTGTTTTTATTTCCCGAGGGAATAAGTGAGACTTGAACCTGCGTTCTTTAACTTCAATGGGATAAAATGAGGACTTCCGGTGTTGAACGGTGGCGATTGAGTACTGAGCGACACCTGAAGAGACGGAAATCAGCGTGACGCATGGCGATGACAGATCCTTTCATCCAAGATAGTAAAGCGCTGAGAGTTTATCGGCTTAGCCACTTATGAATGACCCCAGGAGGCACTGAGAACGTGCTCGGAAAAACCTATGGCAGCGGGTCCTTCCAGTTGAGAAACCGCGTCCGGTTATACCTATTTCCGGTGGAGTCATTTTTCCCCAGATTTGAACTTGCCCATGCAAGTGTGTTGATGGCATACCTTCCGAGTCGGTCTCAGAATTAATAATTTTAACAATTAAACGCTGTAAATTTCCTTTTCAATTTGAAACGCGGTTTTGGGATCAAGAAATAGCAATGATCGATCTTACCAAAATTTCATCACATTTTCACTTGAAATATGCTTTAAAATAATAGGCAGATCGTTAGGATATTTATCTTTTTACATTTGTGGGTACAGAAAGATTGAGCAAACTCTGCAACGAATCAATTTCCAAATACTGTCCACAATATCAACAATTAGAGAATCAAAGGAATATCTTTCATGGGACGAAGTATTTACCTTAGATATTTACCATGTATCCGTCGATTAACTTGATTATATTTACATTTATTTTAGCTAGAATGACCTAGACTATAAACTTTCGAACATTTTAAATGCATATTAAATTTATTTTGGAGTACCTAAAGTAATATCTTTCAGCTGATGGCCGGTGGCATAGTTAAATACAAATTAAAGGTTAAGCGCTTTTTTATCAGGGCAGCGTTCCCAGATACCTAACACTATAGGTAACCCTAAGCCATTGCGATGGCTTTGAAACTGATACATACCATTATTTTTTACAATCTTTCCTAATATGCTCCTTAAAATATGAAATAAAAATAATTGTTTTCACTTTTATTTGCAAGAAAAACGATTATTTTTAGGTATTAGAATACCCAGAGCTTTAAAAGTATATCAAGGCTCAATTGAGTCTCTGTTACAATTACATATCACTGCTACCATCACATCACTTTGCTCTAAAATTACACCGCCATCATCCGATTATCGAAATCAAAGCCTTCCATCTCTCCGTTTTTTAAGCGAATTCCATTGAAATTTGTGGCCTTCTGGCTTCTGTTTCCTAATTGTTTTGCTATTTTACTAAGTAGTCTCTCTCTTGGTCATCTCGAAGTTTTTTTTATGTTCCCACCAATATCTCTTTAACATCTCACTGTGTCTCAAAAAAAGATTAAATCATCACACACGATTCATATTCCAAGAATATACAAATATTTCATGCGAAAACTAGGCACACGGGGTTGAGAGAACGTAGACACACGCAGATTCAAAGCTAAAATAAACATGTTACAAAATTATTGACCAATTGCTTTTCCAACCGTTGGGAAAATAATGGAAGTCCTTCCTAGGAGTAGCAGTTGAGACAAGAGCGAGAAATTTCGAGTGAAACCCCTACCAGGTATACCTACGTTTATATCCAAGTATTCGATTTTCTCCCTCAGCACTCATGACATCAACACAACGAAAGGGAAACACAATTTAGCACTTATTTCCATTTTCAAACTTTCCCTATTTTCATGGTTAGGGTCCAAAAACCTCTTGCTACAGGCCCTAATGGTGGCTATCTGGGTATTATGTAGATGAACGTGTGGATGAAAAAAACTCGTAAATTCTTTTCAATGGTCTTATCCCAGCACGCATTATCCTCTATTACTCATCTGGGTGATTTCTCGTTTGACAATTTGACCTCACTCTTGATTATCAGTAAAAGTCAACAAGTTTAGAAAAGCATCCTTTATTTCTATGTTTTATTTCCTAACAGGGTTTGTTTCTGGTATATGGATACGTTTCAAAGAAGCATGTAGTTTTATATAGCGCTTCGCTGTCTGTTGTAGCATATTGTTAAGAATTATACCCTTTTTGTCACTGCCACCTAAATTAGCTTATCTGAAATACATTTAACGCCCATTAAACATATATCCATTCGTATATTTTGTTTACTTTCAACGTACTTCATGTGAGATGATAACATTTTTTAATTATTTCTCAATTTATGACATAATTTTCTTCTTTAAAATTCCCAGTGCTAAATCCGATATTCATATTATCATTTTTACGATACACTCAAAAGTAAAACATGATATTTTTTGATTATGGGTTTATGAATAATTTTTACTAGCAATAGTAACCGCAAAAACATTATTGAAATACTTTTCATTTCCCTGAATACTGTGATTATTACATTCATTAGGTTAAATGGTGCTTTCAGTGGATTTGGAAGCTCATGCGAAAATTAAACACCTTGTTCTTTGTTTGGTCAGTTAACGTTAAAAATTAATATAGTTCACTTATTTTTTTGGTAATTGCACCAAAATTAATGAAAAAGCACACGCCCCTTATTATGAAAGGTAGAAAGCGTCAGGAGTAGGGATAAATTTTCTGCGCCATCTGGGTTTCAAATTGTTTTCTCCCACAAAAAGAGTCACCAGCTCTCAAAAGCAACTTGCGCAAATGATTCACAAAATGTGTTTATGACGCTTGAGCAAAAACGCTCCACTAGCCCGCTTCAAAACTCTTTATTGACTACCTCATCTAGGTTTATTAAAAAGGTTTTTTTTTACACTCAATAAGAAGTAACCGTTTAGGTTGCGAGTATCAAACGAGGCATTGTGAGATTAAATTTGTAAGATATTACTAGGGCACTGTTAAAGCACAGATATTCCAAAATATGTATGCCGGACAGCATGTAAAAAAATATTAAAACACCTAAAGTATATTGCGCTATTAAGCATTTGCTCTGCGAAAAAATTTAAGGGTAGAGAGATTTGCAATGAGTTCAAAAAATGCAAACGAGCGTGGTCCTTGACATTTTTGGACATGGCATATGAATTTTTCTTAGATATGATTAAAAACCGAATAATTGTGATTTTCCTATTTCTCTTACCCAATAACACTAGGTATAATGATAGTTGAGAGGGAAAAATTGGTCACCATGACTGACTCCGTAAGCTGTTTGACTTTCGTGCAAAGGTGAGTGTTACAGAACCTTTCTTTATTTGCCTGACAAATAAAAAATTATCTAAACTTAACCTTGGTTTGTCTTCAGACATCTTGAGCAGCAATTGTATGTGAACAAAGACAATCCATTTGGCACCCAACCTTTGTGGTATTACGTTAATGTTAAATATATTAGTCGCAATTAAGTCAAAATATAATTAAGCTAAAAGCATTCTTTTCTTCACAACATGAAACTTCAAGGTTTTTTTCGTGGTTTTATGCCATGCATGTATCATGTATGCATGTCCATATTTGTCTTAAGCAAATATTTTTCTTCGGTAAATTAAAGAAAAGTGATTTTTCTAGAACACCACGTCAGCGTAAGTTTTTCTTAGAAAAAAATGCTTCCTGGTACACAAAGTAGATATGAACAGATCGAAATAAATCGCGTCGGCGATTGATTAAAACATGTTTTTTAACGGATATTTACATTCAAGTGCAATTAAAAAATATTAATCAATTAATTGAAAAAATGTTTCGAAGAAATGTTTGATGATGCTTGTAAAAATGCTGCTACAATAAAGCGCAAATTTGAGATGAAATTAATCATTTGTGCAAGAAAATATTTGTGGCGTTTTTTTTCCTTCTTTCCCACTCGTTTCTATTTTAAAGGTGCGCAGAACTATTCCAGGAAGACGATGATGTAACCCTTCCTCTTCTTTTTGGCGGGAAATAGGTCAACGCAAAGAAAATAACTTTCCAGGGAAATGCCAAAGGCATTAAAGTCTTTATTCGAGCCACCCTGATTATAAATACTCCATACGGCTCATATGGATAACACTTAGCTGAAAGGAGGATATATTTCATTTTCCTTGCCAAGAATGTTGTAATACTTTGACTGAAAATGTAAAATATTAGGAAAAAGAGTGTAGCTAGAACATTTTGTAGCTTAATGGATGGATGTAACCCGTAGAAAGTGGGCGGAAAAGGGGGAAATACAAGTAGTAAAATGTGTGGTTGATTACAGGAGGACATCTGAAGAGACAAGTTATAAAACTTGAAAATCGTTGGTTGAGTAAATGGTTTGATTCGGTATTCGAATGAAATCAGGTGAAAAGCAGCAGAAAACATAAAACATACGAAGAATGATAAACAGTAAATGGTGGGGCTGTGATATAATCCAAGATGTGTACATTTTAAAATTAAACTCAAAACCAGATTATGTATTTCACTAAAATGTTGGGTTTAATAGTTCATTACCGAAGCAAGGTAATAACCATTAATATCTTCAGCTTCTTTGCATGGTCACCTTATATCGCAGTGGTATGTGAGCGTTATAATGCGTAGTGGAAAAATGCAATTCGATGCCGGGATGCGTACAATTTTAAATTAAACTCAAAACCTGACTATGCATTTAACTAAAATGTTGAGCTCATGAGTAAATTTCCGAAGCAAGGAATAACCATTATTATCCTCAGATCCTCCTGCTACCATGGTCGCTTTTTGGGTCAGTGGTAGATGAGGGTTGCAATACGCAGTACCGAAATGCAATTCGATGAATGTGGGAAGTCATGATAAAGGATGAGATTATTAATATTATTTATATGATGGAAGATATAAATAAATAGATTTAAAAGGAGAAACTTATAAGTAATGTGTGATAGAGGTATGATTGATGACTTTCTTAAATATATATTTAGATAAAAAAGCAATAGGTAATTTTGTATAACCTATTTCCCAGCCCTTACTGGTGTTCAATATGCTACGAATGCCCCACGATAGCTAACTTTACTACATATGAAAAAAGCTCACAGTAATGAACCAGAAGGTTGACTTGATAAGAATACCTGGAATGCACGAAAGAGGTACACGAAAAATCATAGAGCTTGGGTGAAGCTGAGGGCGCCCGGAGGCGTCACCCGGAATAGAAACCGGTTGATAGCCCAGGGCTCTACCCACTGGACAAACACGCCCCTATTCACATCTCCTGAAGTAGATCCCCAAACAATCACTAAGGAATAAGAATAGTTTTGAAACAATATCAGTCCAATTTTTTTCTCCATACTAGGTCACCGAACGTCTGTCAGGAAGATTTGTAGTAATGTTGTGTAGAAGTTTAGGGAAGAGCACCAAATAGTTCATTCAGATGGAAAAACAACTCTTTCCTTCCAGTAGGAAAATATATTTCGTTTTTGGTGATGTCACATAGTTTGGGCAATAAAAACACGCATGTTAGCAACACATTTAATGTGAGCTTTCAGTAACGGGAACAAGGACTACAATTATGAATGAAACTATCATTGGATCACGGAGGTTCGAGAGCGGCAAATAATGTACCTGCCATTTGCCCTGGACACAATGGATTTTCCAAGAAAGGATTAATCTACAGATACAGGAAACTAAAGCGTTTTCATAACCAACTGTACATATATTAATCTGTAGAATACATTATTTCTGCTTCCTATGGATATTTTTTGCTTTTCTGAACATAAACATCAAAATCAAAAACACAAAATTCAACGTACATATGTATCAATTACGCCCACAAAATACCACTCAGTCAACAACAAGGTAGTTATGACAACTCCAAAATCAAACAACGGGTGTATGTTAACTTGTGATTACATTTTCATCATCAATAATGGAACAAATATCTAGCATTAACATTAATAAGCTCGGAAAAAAAGTTAAGAGACATTAGGTAACATATGTATCATCCAAAGGTAATTTCTTCGGAAGGAATTGCCGTTCCTAGTGCAGTTCTAGAGGTGAGCACACTAAAATGCATCTTCGGCCGGAAGGCCAAGTCGAATGTTAGGGCTCCTTCACGAGGAATGGAGTGATTGGTGAGTGTCTCTCGGAGCCCTGGGTCCATTCCGTCAGCTGCTGCCGTCTTCGAGATTGTTCAGGGTCCACGGCTGCCCCTAAACTCGAGGACGCCGCCCTGGCTGCCCCCCGCCTGCACCTGAAAGAGCGAGTGACAAATTACTACCGACTAGAATATGACTTGACAACCACGCGAGCAAAAGATAAATCCATACTTCCGTACATGCATTTTCGAATGGTGGGATGAAAAATATGGTGGCAGTTCAACTAATATTCTGACTTGTTACAGATATAAGTTACATTAACGATAGAATGGATCCTAGAAGAAAATAAAATCGACGTGGTGCACGTAATTTCTACCATTTCTACAGAGCTTACATTTCTATATGGATCGGTGTACTTTTGAATCCGACGAATAAGGAAGACGTCCTTCAGATGAAATAACATCGGGAGTGCGGAATCGCAGTTTCTATTGATTTTTAAGGGCTAAAACATGTGGGCTGGCTTTGCCAAAACAAGGGTTGGATCCCGAATACGCAATTCAGATTTTGGACAAAATAATTTAATAGAATGCAGATGCTTAGTTGGATGACCTGTGGAGAGCGCTTCAAATGGAGTACTCGTAAAGCTTCTCCCTGATTTTTTAAACTCTTTTAATTGAGAGCGCTTCTCGGCATCGCCTCCTCGCTATGAGAGGAACCCTCTTAGAAGTTCTCATTTCCTCCGCTCGATGGGGTTAGGATTCCTACCAACTTGAACTACTCATTTTGAATGTCTGTTCCATTTTATATGGTTTTGTATTTGTATTAGGAGTATGAAAATAAGGTATTTAATGACTTCCAGAGCTGAACTTCCATATGCAAATATGTTCACGGCCTATCAAGTAGGCTGAAAGAGCCTCAATGTTTAAAATCAACATGTTTAGATTCCTACAGTATAATTCTCCAAAATACATCTCTACCAGTTATTTTTGTAACATAAAATGATTGGTGTATTTGGAGTTTTACAGAATCCATGGAATTGGTAACAGCAAGAAAGACTTATTCTGCATGCAACATCTCAAATTCGAATTGTTAAGAGAGTCCTGACTAAACCGGAAGAATTCAATAAAAAAGGTGAGCATAAAAAATGAGCATAAGTCATGGGTATTTAAATAGATTGAAAAGGATATAAGAAAATATTCAAATGAAAAAAACATTATCTAGGACAACCATTACTGGTATAAAGGAAGTGGGCTAGTAATCATTATGGACCTAATTTCAAAAGGAAAATAAAATTTTATCAATCCTACATTACAGAGGAAACTAAATATTATTGGTAAAGCTGAATTTAAACCAATTAAAATACAAGAAAAAACTTTCAATTTGAGAAAGGGAAAAGTGTATATCTTAATGTTTACCTTGTGACACAACAATTCAAACACTAATTGGATTACTAGCAATAATCAAGGAGTTTAATTCAGTTGAAAAATAATTAAATATGCCATTTTTTGTCCACCAGTATTTTTACCAATAATACATTCGTGTAAAAAATTCATAATTAAATGAAATCAATTAATCAATTAATGAAATCAATTAATCACGACAAAGAATGATCGCATTTGTCCAATTCTGGTAGTTTCCAATTCGGAGGTGTGTTACTGGGGAAACAAAGGGCTAATAATAAAACGGTTTTTCATTGATGTCAGCGCTTACCACCACACAACATATATCACTGATACGTGAGATATATATCACTCGTGCTGCACCTATAATAATCTTTCATCTAGCTGGAAACATGGAGCTATATTAATGAATTCAATTATTTCAATTCCTATAATTTTGATGAAGCATTCCGTACCATAACACGTGTTAACGAATGCGATTGCAATTAAAGAAATATTATTTTCTCGTTTTTAGCTATAAGTTTATTGTTTCCCAGCGCTACCATTTCCTAGCGTAATTTACTGTGCATAACCGATCATTAATTACGTTTTGGGCCATTGAATTTTGCGGCTGACCGAGAGCAATAACTGTTATTTATTGCCTCCGATCTAGCTATTTATTTGCTTCAACTCGTTTTATGTAGCATGGCGTTTCAAGAAATGAAATCATGGAAAATCAATTGCTTACTGGGCATGAACTAATTGGATGAACTTGGATTAGAATTGAACTGATATAAAGTCAACTCTCATAAAGAAGTGCCTGCATGAAAATGACCAATTAATCCACACCAATGAAGAAAGCGTAATGTTGCCTATGTGAATTTGTAATGTAATGAACAGTAACATAATTCTACACATACGCTAGGCATCCCAATGTGCTATTGAATCTTTTTGAATAAAACTATATAAATGGTTTCCCTTACGATAGAAATACGATTTCATGTAAAAATATAAATTTTTGTCCCCGATTTCACGAAGTGAGAGTGAAAATCATACGCTCTACGGCTGGGGTTCTATTTTTCTCCACTCGACAATGCTTTTATACTCTCCAACGCTGACGAACAGTTTCCTACGCACACTTTCTGCCTCGCCACCAGAACCTCACACCGCCTCGCCAAACGGAAAATCATTTCACATTTTTGTTCAGTCAATGAACACTGCGTATATTATCTCGGGCTACAGTGGCTTCTCCACGAACCAAATACCCCAGTTCCCTCGTTCCGCGTGACGCTTCAAGAGTAGTGCAAGGGTGCGTGAATGACCGCGCTCCGATTGCTAGAGATGACCTCCAGAAGGAGATTGGCGGAGCGTGGATGGTTGGAACCATTGTGTGACGGACCCGTCGATACAACTGGCCCCGGCCGCCCCATCTTCCTCACACTCCTGCCCGGCGAAGAGTCCTCCCACGGAATATATCGTTTGCTGTCGCCCGACCCACACACCTCGGACGCATTGTGTCACGAATCCCTGGGTCTGTATCATCAGGAGAATAATGCCAGTGGCCAAGGAAATGCAGTTGTACTTGTGCCTTCACCTTCAAGACAAGTGGTATACCCAGGTCATATGCAGAATCCCAGTGGTCCCAGGGTAAAAGGCACAAGGGTTAATTTCCAATCTTCAATTAGTACGAAAAGAATGCATCCTCATTTAAGCCAGAATTCCCCCAGCGGTAAGAATCATCCACTTACGCAATTTGAAAACATCATTGATTTAGGTTTCAACTAAATTTTGGCGCACATCTTAAGTTATTTTCTGCTGATGGGTATTGTTGCTTTGGAAGTAGAATGTTGAAAGTGTTTTATTATTAGTAGCAATACTACCATTTCATGTGTTGATAGATCTAACAGCCACAAAATCCCCTTTAATTTGTAAGTGTAGGATCAAAAATGATTCGAGTCGTGTTTCGACCTGGATAAATTAATAAAAGTAAGGAGATATATATATATATATTAAAGCGTCGTTTTTATATAACGTCGGATACAGTAGATGCGTTCTCTTATTTGTTTATTCATGAGGCTGTTCACATTGACGCATTAATCTTCAAATACTCTTCTTATCTAATACACTACCTATATTGAATTCAATAATGAATACTTTGGAATAATAGGTAAAAAAAGAATTATTGACACTTTAGTTCAGGTTCACAGAAATTGTGCGATGCATACATTACAATGTACAATCTATTAAATCCAACTAAAAAGAAAGAATACGAAAATATTTTAGAGTATTCCTGACTATAAGCTTTCTGAATGTCAAACTGTTCGTGCGGAATTCACTCGATCGACATAGTGTTTGAAAACGTCAGGCTTTGATGCTAATCCGTAACAGACTTCCATAAATCTGGCTCAACGAGGTCTTGCGTGTAAATAGCATTTAATGAAGTCTCGCGCACCCGTGTTGAATAGCATGCAGCCAATTTGAGGAACTTTGCTTTTGGCAGCTGCCCCATTATTTTAAGGAAAGTAGTTTTTCGGCTGCTGAAAAGGATGAGAATCGGACTGAAAAATTCCTCTCGGAAGGATTGAAATAGAATCGCACCACAGATTTTTTTTCCTGTGCCAAGTCACCACACACAGAGACGGCAGATTACATTTATGTCAAGAGCACGATATATGAATAATGAAAATATGATAAATGAGAATTGAATATTTTTAGCGGCAAAAGAAATGGGTGCACCGTCAAGTGAGTAGAGGAATGTTCAAAAATGAATATATATACATATTTATTTACTTTTATGCATAGGTAGTTCAGTGATTAGAGCACTGAGCTACTAACGGGAAGGATGCGTTATATGAGCATTTTGTTGACTTAAGAATATCGCCTAAGTGGTAATATTATAGCTTAATTAGTATATATATATAT
>LYUA01001759.1:139317-154329 GCA_002093875.1 Calopteryx splendens | reverse complement strand
TAATTAGTTAGAAAAAAATCGGAGGCCTTATAACTTGAATGCACCTCGTATTGCAAGGCCCTCAAAGGTACATTACACTCTTGTCAACATGTTATGATGATGCATGAATACACAAGTTCGTTTTGCCTAAATTTTTCCCAGGCCTGGCTTAACGAATACTGCAGATAGTATTTGAAGCGTCACTTGACATGTGATCTTTGTGAAGTTTCAAGAGATAAACACTCTTATTTGATAAATGAGTGTAAATACTCATCAAAGGTAATATTTAACATTTAACCGACGAAACCAGAAGTTATAAAAAAAGCAGACGTACACATTAAAGAAAACCAGAAAAAAAGTCAATTTTATTTAAGCGAACCGTAACTCTTTTCCGCACAAATTACGGCCAAGCCTCCACTTTTTATTAATGCACCACATTTGAGAGATTTCTATTTGTACATGTCTGAGATATTGCTCTATCTAATGAGCTATACCTATTTAAAAAATATACAGAGACCATTTAGTTCAATATATTGATCAAAAGTCTTCCACTCCCTTATTTCAGGTGCCATTATTGCCAATCAAACTGAAATTTTTGATCACCCTGGCCCAGATTCTCTGCTAGCATTGAGCGGTTCCTCCTAGTGCTACTCTATGCAGCGTTATGAAGGAATCAGTGTATTAGCTTGAATAATATCAAAATATACACCTGATATTTAATTTTAACGACTAGAAAAATATCTCCCATGTTTATGATTCAAAAGTTTAAAGATACATTAATCACATTTTAACCAAAAATTCAAAAGAACTATCCTCCGATTAATATCGATTTTTTGTGACAGTCAGGTTTGCCAAGTCATATTGAACTTTATTCCTTGGGTAGTTTTGCTCTCTTAATTTGAGATGAATGTGATTTATGAATTTTGGTGATAATAGTTAGATGATGAAAGATACATTCTACGAATAGAAGCATTTTACATTCATTTCAATTTGACTGATGTTCTCTCCTGATGTCTTAAAGATAAATGGATTTGGGATGATAAAAAATTCCAAACGAATGCCAAAAATGAAGCCTATGGAAGGTTCATGTATGCAAAGAAAATATTTGAGAGCACCACATTTCAATGCTTCTAAATCTCATTTCATGCAAGTTAGCTCAATATTATTTGCACAGTTTTAGTTTAAACTACTTTGATTTGGACTTGATAATGATATGCTGTGTGCACTATATTTTTCCATATGAATTTAAGGGTGAGTAAAATTTGATAACATCAAGTTCATGGTTGATTTAATACTTATTTAAGAGAAAACCAGTACAGTAAGAACGACAGTGTGAATAGTAATAGAGATTTTTCCCATTTGAAAATTGAATTAATATTTGTTAAAATGCATTGGTCCGTTAAAATTTGCGTGTCTCGGGATGAGTATTGACCTAGTGTCTATTTTTTTTGGAATGACTCAGTCGTCCTAGCTCTCAGTAAACAACATAACAGTTTGAAAGTCTTACACAATTCACAGCACTTTTAAGTGTACAAGTGAAACATATGTATGTGAAATAATGAGTTAATCTTTAGAAAAGGATTTTACGAAAGCCAAAAGCTGGAAGATCGGTTATATAGAAGAAATTAGTTAAAAGGGAATATAGTTAGATCGGTAAGATAATGAAAATGTGTTACTATATTAGATGCTTTTGGATGTCTTTATTTCTTCCACGCAACTGAACTTGCTCTCACATCCACTACCACGTGCCTCTATGGCAGGTTTATGAGTTAGAAATTATGTGTCGATAAAGCACACAAAGAGGATACATGAAGAGCCTTTCACGCGATTCTATACCTCTCTCGCGTATTCATCTGATAGATGCGCTCCAAGGTAATTATTCTGTGTGGAACTTGTCATTGCAAATCAATAACCAACCTAAGATTTATAAAACGAGATTTGTAATTAACTCTATCATATTTTGTAGCAAGTAAACTGAGAACATAAGAGGAACTGTACAGGGAGAACCAAATTCAAGTTGATAGTTAGAATTTGTCATCACCTACTGAGTCACAAGAGCCGTGCCTAAGAGAGGTGCCTTGTGGTGTTAATGCGTCGTATTTTCGGAATGAAATCAGCTTTAACGGTTTGAGTAGCAATTTCACAGAAAATATTTGGAATGAGGATTGAATTGTTTCATATCACTTCCGGCAAGTTGCACGAAACACATTTTTTTAAATTTTTAAACACATTATAGAAATTATTTTTTTTAAACATGAAAGTTCGCACTCCCAAAGTAATGTGGAATAGGCTAAATGTGCGGAAGTTATGAATAAATATTAAGAATATAATTTCAAAACCTCCTAAAAATGAGTCGTAAGAACATTTGCAGGGAAAAAAAATTGCCAGGGTTCATTTTTTAAAAAGGAAAAAACCGACTGACACAGAAACAACGATATATTTCGATGGCTCACGTGCTATTTTACACATTTGGCCATTGAAAACGAAGGTGAACAAAGTCAAAGTCACTATTTTGATTACCGTTACTCCGCTTCTCAGCAAATAAAAAATTTTCCGGACTCTCACTATTAAAAGTTCATTATTTTCTAATTTTAGATTAATTAATCACTTTTTTGCTATCTTTCCAAACCTTCAATTTAGCGAGAGTTTTTATATCGAAAAGAGAAGATTAAAGTAATCTGATGTAGCCGAGACGCAGTGGCAAAAGAGGAAAAGTTGCCAAACCGCTCACATTCATCCGTCCCGTTTTGATCATATCATTCAAAGGAGTTACTGGAATAAAATATTCTTCGTTTATTTTAACCTAGCATAAGCTCCAACATCAACCGCTTAAAGAAAGATTTCTGATGCACACACCACCTCAACCTTACATTAACCCTTTCTTCATTTCAGTATATTTGCTGCCATCCATTATTTTATCCAACACGCCTAATCTTTTCCTTCTTCTCCCTCGCTTACCCAAAATTTTCCCTCTACGCTTAAATTCAACAATAAATCGCTACTCAGTACGCCCGGCATTCACTTTTCCTTCCTTCTTCGGATTTCTCCCTACAGATTCTCTCCTTCTACAGCATGCATAAAACCTCTACATTCATTTTCCCTTCCATTTTTGACTGATGTGGTATATTATCTTCTTATATATATTATTAAAAACAACACCATCCATTTTACTTTTTCCAGCCCTCTCCATGCACATTTCAAAAGCCTCAAACCTACGCTTGTCATCTTGTCTCGACAAGCAAGTTTCCTAGCCCAAATTCCATATCAGCGACTTCAGTGTTTTCCTTAAATCTATGACTAAGGTCCTTGTCATCAAATGTTCCCTCTTTGAAAAATCATCTTTAACTAATGTGATTATTCTTTAAATATCCTTACCAAATCACCCATCTTAGTCTACAGCTTTGCCTAAATAGCTAAAATGTTTCACCAGCTCTAGTTTGTTCTCCCCTAATTGTATGTTTAACTTAGGTTTTCTATGTCTCAAGAATCTCATTACCTTCTTCTACTTCTCATTAATTTTCATTCCATAACTACCAAACTGGGTCTATAAAGAACTCAGGAATGATTGCACGTCACTAAATGGTTAAGTAAAGCTAAATCAACCTCAAACTTGACTGACTTAATCAGTTTATAGCCTACTTTCACTCCACCCTCTAGCCCTTCCGATGCATCCCTTATCATTACCTCCATGTATACGTTGACTAGCATGAATGATAACAGACAACCCTGTCTTTTCCTACGGCAAACTACTGCTCACCCTGTTTCTCCATCCACTACCCTCACCCTTGCAGTATGCGTCATGTAACAGATTTTGAATAAGTCTCCTATTCCTCCAGTCTACTCTTCTGCAATACCCTCATTGAGTGTTCATATTTCACTCTGTTAAACGCCTTCTCGAAATCAACGAATCAAAACAAATACATCCTGTTTAGACTCTATATTCCTTTCTATCAGTGTCTAGAAGTTCTATCAGTTCTAGGAAAATGATTTCGCCACTCCCAAATCTGTCACAGGATGTATTTTATTGGGCTTGGTATCTTTGAATGCTCGCGAACACGAGTAAGTGGTGGGTGGCAGATTGTATGGCACGTTTTTGGGGGAGAGAGTGAGAGCGTGGATCCTGGCAAGGGCATACGAACGAACATAGCTCCATTCCGAGAGAGATGCTCACCGTTTCGTACGGATAGCATCCCCGAATGCTCTGCATAAAAGTCCAATCCTTGGCTCCGTCGACGTCTTTTCGGTTGGTTATGGTTTCCTGATTCCCTTAGAACGTGATTCCTGTGCGAAAAAACCCTGATATAACAAGCTGATTTTTTTTATCATTTCACATCAGAATTGCCAAAATACGTGAACAGTCTAACCAGCTATCCGATGTAAGCCACCGAAAGGTGTAGGTATATTCCGTAACGTCCCCTTTAAAGGAAAAGGGAAGAAAGGTCTCCTTCAAGTAGAAGGCATCGAATACATTTGGAGTCAAAAAGCTCGGTGGTTCTACTCTAAGAGAACGTGTTCGATTCGAAAGAAGAAAAAACTCTTATGTAGCGCAGTTTACAAATTGGTGCCATGGGGGTTGCATCAAGTCCAGTTTATTATTCATCGAATACGAAGATATAAGGGGAAACAGTGGCGAGTTCAGGGGGCCACCGGTGTACTTGAGCCCGCATTCTTATCACCCAATTACAATTCATTTTAGCAGAGTGAATTCACCAAGATTTTCTACTTATTCTGCTCGAAATTATGTGCATACACTATACACGTGCTTCCTGCATTGCATGAATAAAATTATTAGTAAGCATTATGATGGAGGCATACTCATGTACTAAAAAATGTTTAGCCCTATATCATCATTTTCTTGAGCACTCAATGATGTGAAACCCATGAATATTCCATAATTAAATCTGTTTTTTTTAACTTTCGTCAATATGTCATTCGTTGCAATACGCATTTACTGCATCATAAGTAGTTCTCATGTGTATTACAGTAGTCCTCAAGATTTGGTTAGGGGTTCGTTTTAGTTTCGGCGTGTAAAATTTATTGTGAGACTAGTTATTATGTAAGTGGGAAAACTATGCAATGTTATTTGTACACATATCTAATCGTTTAATCCGATTGTACTGAAGAAGTCATATTTCAAACTTGCATACATGCTTCACATTGCAAACTTCAATCGCCTCGCAAAATTCAAGTCTACATCATCCACTAAGCGTTATTTCAATCATTTCTCTCTCTAATTACACCAAACGAACGTCCTGATAATGAATTTTAGGACGCTTGAGGATCATGTAGACGGGATATGGGAGTAGGATAGGGTTTTATTAGTTTTAACTAGGATTGGGAACCATTTAATTATTGCTACCAAGCATTGTTCGAGAAAACATTCTTCTACTTGCATGAGATGTGGCTTCGATTTCTCTAACTCCGCCTATCACATGCACCAGCGGTGGCTTCCAGGGTAATATCATAGAGTAAAGGGTCTTTACTCTATGGTAATATGTAGATGTAGATGAACTCTATATTCGTAGCTCGATGGACATAAACAGATTTGTCAGTCCCTAAAAACTGATGTGGTCACAAGAGTAAACCCACAAGCTCAAATTTTCTTCAAAACAGTATTCATCCAATGATTCCTACGTTATATCTGAGAAGATTGTAGTTATTTTCTTTACTTTTAAATTATCATTATTTAAAAAATCACCCGACCGCTCATAGAGCCTTCTCGATTTAACCAATGACGCTTTCTTCGGAAGGATACCTTATACTGGACCCGTGATCCAATGGGGACTATTGTAGATGGTGCCGGCGGCCTCGGTATTCCTCCATCTTCAACAATACTTACAATTATTATTGATAAGAAAATGCAATGATAATGCATTGGCCATGTTTGCGGCCAGCTTTTACGAAATCATTGAACGGCACAACAAACACCCCGCTGAAGAGATTATCGTCAGTGAACTTTGGATTCAATGCACAATACTATTTCCACCATGGTATTGCGAAATGTGATTTTACTCCCCTCGTAATGTCCCATACCACCGAAAATAATTGAGCATATCGGAGATTTAGTGCACCCAAAAAATAAATTCATACCGCTCGTGCGAATTGGTCGGTGCTCTTAGGGCGTGACTTCCTCTCCGAAGTACGTAACGACCGCCGCGAAGGGTGGGAGGATTGATAGATCGAGTGGAGAAGTACAGATGTTAAACGGAAGTACGTTTGCACCGCCGGAAACGTCGTAAACGCTGCCAGTCGTGGGGGAGAGGGAGGGAAGGGGGAGGATAGGGTTGGCGTGATAGAAGCAAGCATCACGCGGGTGATGAATGGACGGGATGGTGGTTTGGCGATGGAAGACGCGAGAAATCTGCGCTCAACTCTAATAAGCCATTAGTGATTCGCGGATGGTGCCACCAGCAGCAGCGCGTAGCTATTTGCATCGCTAACGACGTATCCTCCCCCGTAAAATCTTCCCTCTCACTCCCTATAAACCCAAAAACCCTTCCTCCTCCCACGAATTTCTTTCTACCCGGGTGGATACTCTTTCTGCCTTCGCGCAAGATCTGACGACATTTCGTGAAACCTTTTCTTTTACCTAGTACTACGAGGGGTTGACGTACTGCGTGTTTCTCCTTCTTGCTCACGTTCTATGACAGAAATAGCGCTCGTGATTATATTTCGTTTGGTTAACACTGTTGCTGTACGAAATTGCAATTTATGCAAGAGTAAATCCCTGCTTCGAAGCAAATCATAGGAATAGTGGAACGAGAGAAGGGGAGAATTTAATAGAGGAGCAGAGGGTATAGAACTACATACAACTTGGAAGGAAGCTCTTGAATTTCACCACCATCAATAGCCATGAAATATTCATGTCCATGCTAAACCCCATAGTTCTGTTCCCTAAACTAATTATGACATTGTTAATCTACACACTGAAGGTAGGTTTTGAATCAAGCACACACATACGTACACACCGCGCCTGCCAATTGATTTGTACCGCCAGAAACGACGTAAACGTAGCCATTCGAGAAGAGACGGTGCACATATATACATGCAAATATGTTTTAATGCATGTATTAATATCCGAAACTACTATGGTTTTAGGAGTTTAATTGCATATACGATATAATTAGATCGTTAACATAAGGTTGTGAGATCGAATCCAAAACACGAAAGTCACAAAATAAAATAAACTTTGTTAATTAATTTATTGCTGCGAATGAATCCTACTAAAGGTTCGTTGAGTACCCTGGTGCTGTCAGAAGTTATATCGTTCAAAGGTTGATAAGAGATACCTATGTTTACCGCTGATTTCTGCTTAAAACTCTTCCGTAAAAAATTGTTTCATTAATTAATGTGTTACCATCACAATAAAAATGCTGCATTTAATGTCATGTGAATACTAGTACCTTCATGTCATACTAGCCATTAAATTAAGAAATGAAATTGATTCCCCCATCTTAGTTTATTTCTTTCCGTTTTCGAGTCAGTTTCACTTTTTTCATATTCTGTATGACTATCAGGGTGTATTTTTTTTAGAAACCGTTGCGATGCTCTTATTCATTTTCACGATGAATTTAACTTTTGATAAGTGTCTTAAAATTTCGTCATTGCTTTAGGTTACAATCTTCATAAAGCTATATCAACTAAATATTCTCAAATCGTGCGTCGGAGAAGCACTTGAAGCATGGTTGCTTCGAGCGCAACTCCCTTAATTTTCAAAATTCTGAGAAAAACGCTTGCCAGGAGAAAAACATTTAACACCTCCCACTTCCCCCCACTACTAATGATACCTCCTCAGCAACACAACGCCTCACCTTTAAACCCCGTGCTCTTGCAAAACCACCCATCCGTCGTCTTGCTTCTCCCTCTCCCTCAATTCACGCATAATTATGGTGTAAGGACTCTGCCATATCATTTTCGACAATTTAAAGATATTCAAAACACTGTATTATTTTACTCTGCAATTGTACATTATATTCGTTTTTTTAATTAGTTAGTTAATTCGCATAGGCATTTGTAATTTATTCAATACAAATCCTACTACTAGGGGTGGACCATGTTGGTCGCCAGCAAAATATCATTGGCTCAACCTCTGATCAAACCCAGACTCCCTTAAAACTACTTGTCATATGTAACTTATGACCGCTGTTTATTTTCGTTCTAAGGAAAAAGACTAAGTTGGTGAAACATATTCCTATCTTAAATCCTTCCTCTCACTCCTACCCCTAAACTAGCCGGCCAATAGAAGTTACAACATTTTCGGGCCTGCAGCAGCCTACGCACCAGATAAAGGTCGTTTCCTTGCCAACGGCCTACCATAACATTTTATGCTGCAAAATTCGTATAGGCTGTTAAGAATAAAATTGAGAACAATGATGACCAAAAAAACGGGACAAGATTCTTGGGGACCAAAAACTTCTTCACTCAACGGTAGCTCTCGAAATAAATTTCTAATATGCCCTTTTAAAATATACCTTTTTAAGGAAAATAATTCTAGAATAATGCACAATGTTGATGATAATTTTTCATTATCCTTGCATGAAGGACATCTTCCTTGGATGTAAAATAGAAAGCCATTTCATATATTTAAAAGTGCATACTAATGTCATCAATTAATGCACTTCACAACAAGGTTTAGGCCCTATGTACAAAAATAAATGATTGTGACCCAATTTATCATAGGAGTTCTAAATACACATTTGCATAATTTTCCTCTTTCACCTACCGTTTGACAATGATTTTATTTTCATTACATCTTATATAAAATATAAAGGAATATGAAATGAAGCTATTAATTTACCTATTGAGGCAGTAAGTTAAGTTAAGATTATGTATTTAATTTACTATTACCTTACATCCACTTATTACGGAAATTTATATTTTCTCCTGCAAATGGACCTATCTTGTCACTATATTATTTCCCCTTGTCTTAAACTAGTTATTTTCTAAATTGGTCTGTCTTATTATACTATCTGGAAAATTATCATAGCACTTCTACATGCACTTGAAAATTGCAAGTTCTGAAACTTTCTCACAGTCAATGTTTAAAATGCTTAGGGAATGTGTAAATAGCCCAGATATGATTTGCTTTCTCTGTGGACTATTCACAGTAAAAGCTCAAGGTCAATCACCCTTAGACACAAAGACTAATTGTACATGGGCGTCAGCTATGTGAATCAAGATAGGCCCTGAAAAAATTATTTTTGTAATTCATGTGACATTAATTTAATAAAATGAAAACAAGGTTTTCATTACCTGAAAAGAGATTGCGATATTGTTTTGAGAAAGCAGTTTAGATTTATTGTACATTCAACAGATAGAATTCAAGCGTTCATGTACTTATACTTTCTTAGCAGCGATTTTCAGGGTTTCTAAAAGAATAAATTTCACGTCGATAATTTCAAAGTTATTCAAGAAGTAATATTTTGCAAACCATCCAGTCAATAATTAGTTACTACTTACGTTCGTTCGTAATCCCTAATGGGCATAAAATCTTTTGCTGAGCGGGAATGAATTAAGCATGTAATCAAATTGAAGAATTTATAGATATTTTACGTTTAGATCAGTAATAAACGCTGACAAGACTTGCGTTGCCAAATTTCTCCCTTAGTTTCACTTATTTCTAGTAAGTTTTAACTCAATAATACCAAGAGTAATTTTTTCCATCATTCTTTTAGTTCGTTCCAAATGTAATCATCTGGAGAAAAGAGAATTTTAGGATATTCTATCATCAATCCCAGAACATCTCGAGGTAAACTAGCATTTATCAATTTTTTAATGAGCCAAAAATTTAAACTTCTAATTTCGAGATATTCAAAACCTTGTTTAAAAAACTAGTAGAGTCTTTAATTAATGGGTACAACCTATGACCATAGGAGAATCCTTCAGGTGTGAACAAATATTTCCTTAATTTAATTCCACATTATTTATTTTTACGATATTTTTATATCTTCAGGATTGCGATGCTGATCCAACATCAACAGTTTACCTCCGGAATCTATAAGTTTTTTAGCCTAACCTGAATGGTAAAAAAAGTGTAACCATCAGGTAAAATTTTAAGGTTAAAATAAGTGTAGATAGACTCGTCAGGGTTTTAGACAAGAGCGCTAAAAAATAATGCCCAAAATAAATCCCAATTTGGGAAAGTTCTGATAGAAGTCATCGAAAAGTGTACGATCATGCAGAAAATATGCATTTTGTTTGTGGATATGTCCAAGCTCACCATATGATACTTTTTTCACATGAAATTTGTAGCAAAGATACCGATCCTTAGAATGTGATATAAACGTCGTGAATTCATGGATAGCTAAACAGAACTTCTTCATTTTTCTAGAAGACCTTGATTGCAATCATCTGCACCATAGGAGAAAAATAATATAATTAAAATTATTGACTAATATTATTAAATCATATTATATATTTTTATAAATAATATTTTTCCTTACATCTCCCAAAATTTGAAGTATTATCGGTATAATATAAGTAAATAAAATTAAATGAAAAGTAAATATTTTCTTAGCTTAATTCCGGTTTTGCGGTTAAAGTAAGTAAAAGTAAAAGCCTCTGCACAATTTAAATGAAATCTCAAAGCAACCAAGAAAACAAACCGTAATTACAGAAGTGAATCACCATTCTCTTTGTACAAAGGTTGTCGTGTTTACGAAGAGAGCGTTGTTGATTAGGGAGACGCTGATGCATAATGCCGGTGTACCAGTGAAGGAGACAAACGAGCTGCTAAAGACAGCCAAGTTTAAGTGAGTTTAGCAGATGATATCTCTGGAACTAAAGACGTGAAAATGCTCCGAGGGAAGCCGTATTATACGAATCCGACCTCTCTCGAATTCCTCTTCGAAATTCAATTACAATGTGCTCACGTATATAGTAAGTTTGCCTACGTAACTACCTCAGAGTTGTAAAATCAGTGTTACTATAGATGTTCACGTTAGCACATTTATAAATATTTACATAATTATTTTTGCATGAATTTCACAATATAGAGTTTACAGAAAAAATACTATCACAATGATATGAAGAGAAGTAATCTCGTATTGAAACGATGAAAGCAAATTTGAATTTTGGAATTTAAAACAGAAAAATCTAAAGAAAAAAGTCATTAATTTATTTTCAGTGATTCTGTACAACGATATTTCTAGAGGACATGAACAAAAGAATAATACCCGGTTTTACTCTAATAAGCCTCCAATGTTGAATATGTCCGTTAGAAATATGTTGAGTGCCATGAATGTGCTTATTAAAAAAATAATGTATTAATAATTAGATAGGATGAAGATGTATTTTACGAAAATTTATTTTATAATAGTTATCATAATATTCCGATTTTAATTGAATAAGATGGCCGTTTATTTATTTCAATTACCAGCCCTGCGGAAAATTATTTAATAGTTTTTCAAACATTTTGGTTTAACCAAGGAAGAATATTGAAAAAATAATGCTAATGTTACATTGTACATGAATGTATGCATAAGAAAGAAATAAAGTTAGGTAGTAGAATTTTTAAAGTCATTTTAGCTAAATGAAGTTTAAATGTTAAAATATACGTAAGTTCACTAGGAAGAGTATGAATCACTTGCCGAATATACACTTCAAAAAAGTATATCGCTTCAAAGCGAACCGTGGACTCGGTGGGTTCAAAATAAAATTGTAATTGACTGATCTGATATATCAGGCTAAATTGATTTTTTATGAAAATCCAATGAGAGTGCCAGTTCTTGCATAATTAACAAGTTATTCCTTACATTGTGGGCCCATGCTTTATTTTGTAATCAGAGGAAGTAGGCTCATTTTAATTAATTAACTGAGTATAGTCAAATGAGTACATTTTAGGCTTTTTTCAAGGAAACACGACAGGTTTCAATACATATTATGGATTAAATTACTTAGTTTTAGTTCTGCGAATTATAAAATACAAAAATTTGTATGAGCCACGAATTTCAATTTAGTTATTACAACATATAATTTTTCATAAAAGAATCAGTATGCTGTTTTACCATTTTTATATCGTTCTAGTTAAACTATTAGCATATATATTTTTTCAATTAGAATATAAAACAACTGTATTCGGATCCTTTTACTTTTGAATGAATGACTTATTTTACTTTTGTGAGTTTGTCATGGGTTAATATGAATGCTCTAATTATGAATGTAAACAATCTGGAACAAATATATAAACATAATTATCAGACATATTTGCTAAAACTCTTAATTAATACGTCTCCGACGAGAATCCTTGGACACGGGGTAGGGAAAAATAACACCGTTTTCAAAACGATACCGGAACGTAGCCGGGTTTGATAATCTTTTAGGTAAGTCGTGCCAGTATTTTCATGGTGCGTAGTATTTTAAATTATTTTTAAACTAATTGTAAGATGTTATAGGAAAAAATTAATTTCCTTCCATTAAAAAAATATATTCCTAAATCTCCAACACCTGAGGAGATAAAAAAATTAAAGAAATGCAATAGGGAAACAAATATTTTACCTGATTAGTTATTCAAAAATAACTTGTGTATTCACTTTGCATTTCCACCAGATACTTTGGCTCGGCCCGTGTTTCTAATGGGATCCAGATGAACATTCCATTTACATCGTATATCTGGAAAGCCAAAACACTCAAGTTAAAGAAGCCCATAAATATCTTACTGTGCTAATCCTGGCCCTGAGGAACCGTTGCGTTGGTAGGCAGGAAAATTTCCTACTAAACTAAAACGGGCAGTTATTAAGGGTATCACTCATTCTCCAGCCACCATGCAAGTCGTATGGTCACAATGTCCCTGATGATTCCTCCACGTATATAAAATCCAATGTCAGATTTTGATACCCTTCAAATTTAAAATGGTAGAACATACCAGGGCGGAAAAAACGATTTTGCAATCCCCTCACATCTCATCCACCGCAAAAGGCTTTTCCTGGCTCAAAACAGATCACCTGTTATTTAAAAAAGTGGCTATTATCGCCTAAATTATCGAAATCTACAACCAGTGAGAGCCCCACTGATTAGATACCCTCCCTTGTGCATAGTGGGCAAAAATCGGAAATATTTTTTATATCAATGAAGCAGACTGAAATGTCGGTAAAACTGCCGTCTAGCGATATTAAAGCACGCGAGAGGAACTGAAAACTTATGTCATTCGTACCAAGATTTATTTTACAGATGGAGGTCAAGTTTGAAAGACAAGGCGTCCTATATTTTCTGTTAGAGCTAGTGGTTTGCGTTACGTGATTTCAAGCGCAATAATTCCACAAGCACTTCGTCGAGAAAAAAATAACCACCGACTAGGAACTTCATAAAGGTATTCAAATTTTCTCCCAATAAATAATGACGCCTTCCTTCAGCATTCCTCAGAGGAAAGTCCAGATTCGCGCACACCAACAGGGAACCTGAAAATCAAACAGCGCGTCATGTTACGAACCGCGTTAATAGTTTTCAGCATGTGAAAGGCTTTTACTGCTTTTTTTCTATTTAAAGTACGGGGTTAGAATAACTCAGTTCTTCAAATAGAACCGGCTGCGTAAATGTGACTGCGGCGGGGGGAGGAAGGGTAGAATGTATACAATGTAGAATAATCGGCATGATCTTGATGTGAGACGTTTATTCCAAGGTGGTAAAACGTTTGCAGTGACCATACGCATCCTTTTTCTATTTTTTTATCTTGGGGAGGGAACTGCGAAAATATATAAAGAATAATGTAGAAATTATCGCAATTAAGATGGTGAAAGGAAGAGTGTTTTGAGACAAGAAGAGAGGCTGACGGAGAAGAGGGCTTGAAGGAGGCTCCGAGATAATTAATTCGGGAATTAAGGGGTGTGGTACATTAGCCAACAATAAAGGCAGGACATAGTGCACATTCGAGGAGGTACCAAATATTGCTAGGATTGCAGGAAGAGGCAGGAAGGGATGGGAAAAATTAAATAAGGATCTTTTGATAAAAGAAGGGAATGCCAGAGAGGGGGCGGATTTTTTTACATCTAAGGGGTTACATGCAGTCGTTGGGATTTATAAGGATGTTAGGGATTTATTAAGGGGTTTTGTAGTTTCAAGAATGTTAGAAAGGTTTGTGGGATGTATTTAGGAAACTGAGGGGCATTTGATAATTAAGTTGGAGGTGGTTTCATCATTTGTCAGGAGGGGAAAAATATTTTTGAGAACGAATTTGAGGGACTGTATGCCAGGGAAGTAAGTGGTACAGATGAAGAGATTACTGTGGGAGCTTTTGGAGAAGGATTATTGAAGGAGGTATTACATATTTTGTTTGGTGAAAGTGATTCTGGGGGCTCTCGGTGGAGAGAGGTATGGAGACTGGAAAGGAAAGTATAGAGGGAACCAGGGTTGTTACAAATTCAGTTACCGCGGAAGGATAAGGAGTAGGGGATATAGCGCTTGGTGTGTGAAGGATGGCAGCTGCTAAAATGTAAGTATTGCTGTGTGTTAGTGAGTTGTATGTGGGCTGATATGCATAATTTGCCTCTGGAGAAAACTATGTTCACATCTAAGGAAAGTGACTTGCGAAGTGGAGATCGTAGCAGTGAAGGAAACTAAAATGTGGCGTTAAGGGGAGGAATGAAGTTGTTAAGGGACAAAATAGCATGATGCAAGAGGATGCATATGTTGCCAATGTATCTGAAAATAAATTAACTTGTCTGAATTAACCGAGGTTTCAAAGGGTGAATAGGAAGGAATTATTTAAAAAAAGAACCCGAATTAGAGGTTGGCGTATGAGGGACTAAATCTGCTAACCCACAGCATAACATTTTATCTAGAGGGATTGGCTATTGTTTAATGCATAGGAGTTTTAAGTGAAAATGAAGGTACTAAGGTCTAATATGAAATTGATATTAGGGACATGGGGAGAGAGGAGCTTGTCGAGAAAATGTCTGAGGGAGGAGAACCCTTCTGTTTGGGGAATGAAGGTGAATCCCGACAAGCATAATTTGCAAAACTGTCACCTACCTGTCCCCAATAAAAACCCACCACCCCTGATCAATTCCCCCAACTTTCTTCCCCTCTTAGCTTTTATCC
>LYUA01001759.1:102670-116623 GCA_002093875.1 Calopteryx splendens | reverse complement strand
CTTGTTAGGTTGTCTCGTTCCAGCTAATTTTTTAGGTTGTCTCGTTCCAGTTTTTATTGCGTTTTATTGCGATCCATCTCCGACTCCTATCGCTATTGAAAAATCCGCCGTCAATACATTCTCGCATTTAATTAATTCGTCACATTTAGTAGTGGAAAATACCCCAAGAACGTGCATAAGCGGTGAGTAGCATCAATGAGCTTCAAGATCCACTCAGTGCGTAAAGCGACTTGGAATATATTCTATGAACTTACGGGATGAAATGCAATCGCACCCCGAAGTACACTTCCACTGACTCCGTGGTCCCCGGCATCCGAGCCACGTTAGTGCTAAACTCTTTGCACAATGAGGCGCACCTGTTGAAAAGCGACCAACACCTGTTGAGAGACACTGACCTCTCCACTGAGGAAGAAAGGCAGTTGTTCTATATCTTGTATTTTACTATCCTCTTCACGCTTGGATAGACGATAGTTTGGCCCGTGGAAGCGGAGGGTGAGGTCGATTTTTTAAACTGAAAGCAATTCTTTATACATTAAGTAGCTATCAAAACAGTGGAACTGGACTAATAAAATTCCCATGTATTCATTTTTCGTGACATGTCGCTTGTGCAGGGATGGAACATACGTAGGCTGAGAATACAGTATAATAATCCATATTTAAATTAGCTCCTCTCTTAAATAAACTAATAAAACTTAAAAATTGAGCCTCATTGGGTCAATATTGATCGTTGGTCAAGCACAGTGAACCAGAAATGAAGCCTGAAATCCGGCTGGGTTGTGTAACGTTAGGCGAAGGCATTGCTTTTTGTGACTGAAGATAAATACATTCAGATATTTAAAAAAAGGTATGCCATGCAAATGTAAAAAAACTGGTACAATTATTGTCCATCATCATTATCATAAGTAATCGATCTTTTAAATAAAGCTTTTGGAGGTTCGCTAAGAACTAC
Source organism: Calopteryx splendens (assembly GCA_002093875.1). NCBI lineage: Eukaryota > Metazoa > Arthropoda > Insecta > Odonata > Calopterygidae > Calopteryx > Calopteryx splendens. The sequence continues at coordinate 115,674 of LYUA01001759.1, read as the reverse complement.
TACATATTTTTCACGTTTCTCATGTATCTTCTCTTTTTTTCCTTATATTAATTCTTTATTCAGTTCTTCACGCTTCTAATCTGTCTTTTTGCCGTCTCTAAACCCTATTTTCTTCCTTCTTCTTCCCCGCTCACCGAAAATTTTCTCATCTAATGCGACTTTTAATATACCACTATCTTTCAACAATTGCTACTAACTTTTGTTACTAACTAGTCTTATTTGAATTTAACAAAGAAAATTCTTCTCTTCTCCTACCATATTTAAAAGTCATCGCTGGTCTTCCTCTATGACCACCCAATTTTTCTCAATTCTTCACCACACCCAAATCTCAAACGCCTCAACATCTATGTACATCCTCTTGCCCCAGAGTCCAGGTTTCTTCACTAATCATTTACTTACATATCTATTAAGCTTAGCTGTCATCAATTCTCTTATTCTTCCCTATACTTCTTTCATCAACACAATTCCCTTCCTAATATCTCAAAAATTATTGCCAATTTTCCTCCTAAGCACTGCACAAATTAGTAAACGGCTCTACTTGCCCGAGATTGTTCCCTCCTCGTTAAATGTTAAACTTAGCCGTCCAAATTCTAAATAATCTTATTACTATAGATTCCATTTGTTCCACCTCTTTCCTTAGTCCAGTATATCATTCAACCGAAAATGCCATCCGTAGATTTTCCAGCTAATTGCTGCTTGATTAACTACTTGTCTAATTGAATTAATCATCTCCCCACCCACTTTCATTCCCAGGTCAACCACTCTTCCCATGCCACCCTAACTATTTCTTCAGAATGTATGTTGAAAGTTACCGTCGAAAATGGGAAATCCAATCTTACTACAGCCTTTCACTGCCCATTTCGATATTCCTTTGGCTACTCTTACTTGCACCATCTGATTCATATAGTGGTTTCGAATAAGTAACCTATCCCTCCAGTATATTTTCCAATATTCCTTACTATATCATCAGTCCATTATATCAAAAGTGTTCTCAAAATCCAAGAAATGCGTACACATCCTGATTATGATGCATAATTATTTTTCCTAATGCCCTCATAACTCAAATAGCGTCACAAAATCCCCTCTCATTTTAAACCCAAAGTGATGTTCACCTAGGTAGTTGGATGCCCTATTATGAAACCTATTGATGATTCACAAAACACAATTTGCCGTATGTGAAATTAAACTCATCTTTCTATAGAAGTTACATATTGACGTTCTCATTTTCGGGTTGGCGGTCAAAATTAGTCTAATAAAGTCGTCTGGCCAAATTTTATCCTCATAAAATACAACGAACTAGTCCTTGAATTTTCTTCATTCCATCTTTTTCCTAAAATCTTCAGCAACTCCGCGTGGACATTATTTATATCAACTTCCTTGTTCTCTCTACCCCTACGATCCATTTCAAAAGCACTAGCCACTGTTTCCTCCTAGGCACCTTTCCAATTATTTATTCTGACTGATGATACACAATTCAAACTTCTTTCAACTAATCAGCATGCACATCTTTATTGTTTTTTATCAATGATTATTGAAAGAATTATCATAGGTAAATAAATTTCACTGCAATGCATCGAGGGTAATCATTCATTGTTTCTGTCGTGTAAATTAGGGAGTGATGAGTGAATATTACTTCCCCAGAGATGTGACATGCGGGCAGTGATATCCTGGCTTAAAATGAAAAGCCAGAAATAGCTTTGATAGGGTCCAGTTATGTAATAATATATGTTAATTTTTTATGGGTTTTTTTAGCCTAAGCATTGGTGAAGGACCCTATGTATTCTTTTACTTGACTATGAGAAAAAGAAATCTGCTATGATATATCCTCTGGGTACATTCCCTTAAGAGTAAAGATAAAATTAAAAACATTTTCTTTAAAGTGCAAGTATTTTACCAGAATAATAGAAGAAAAATAGAATTACAAATTAAAATTACAATTGAAGTTTCCCCGCCTGCATATTCGTCGACTTAAAGAGAGTAAAAAGTACCCATAGTCATATTTCCAAAATTACGTTTTGTGATGATATTTTGAAATTAGGTTCTTGATATAAGTAAAGGGAGAAATTTTTTTATTTCCTATTAGCGTTAATTAGCAAAGTAAGTAGTGTTTCTTCACTTGGGCAAATCAACAAATAGAGCAGTGCGTGAACGCGAAGAGTGCATAAGGATGTTCCTATCCCACACCGTGACGCTTTTCTCTGTCTTGCGCTGCATTCAACCTTCCTTCCCACGCCCCTGCACCCTTCCCCTCTTTTCTCCCCTTTACCCTCGCCCGTCACCCTTTCCCCTTTCTCTCCTAACCCATGCCACGCCTTGCAACACCCACTTGACATGGACATGCATCTGCCCCTCCCAAACTCTTATCATTGGATGGCGTCGACCATTTTCCGATACGGAATTCACCGGAGAGGAAATCGTCTCATTCAAATGCATGCAGCTTCAGGTAAATTACGGTGAACCAAACCATGAAATAATCACATATCCGCGTAATCCTCGTTATTGAATTTCATGTGTGATGGAATATAAAGTTTCAGAAAAGTTATTGAAAAATTACCTAGATGTGTAAAGCTTAATAACGGACAGTGTCAAGCTGCGCGGTTGTTGCATGGAGTAAGAGCAAAAGAGAACATTATAGGTCAATACGAAAGGGGGCACGAGGCTATGATAGAAAGGGTAGAAGCATAGAAGCTCAATCACATTCAAGGCAAGAAACAGTGTTATTGGATGAGAAAGAAACGCTTGTGCCTCAAAAAACCGATCGGAGATTATAATTTGTATCCAATATTTAAAAAACCTATGTCCTCACTCTGAATAAATTTCGGAATAATCATCTGCCGGAGCTTATTTTCTCCAACAGTGCCTCAAAAAACACTCCATTTATCCGGCGGAGACTTTCGTGAAAACCCGTAAAAAGAAATTTCTGGTAATATTAAATGCAAAAAGGTAATAATATTCGAAAGACCTTTATTACTTTCACGAATGAAGCAAACTTTAAACTGCTTATTGTGTAGATAACCATTAATCCTAACGTGTACCAATTTAAATGCGTGGATATATTTTTTCAAATTTAAAGCTGCATACCCACGTTCAGAGTACTGGAGGACTTGAAGGAGAGGACCTATTTCCTTGAAACTATGACTAAAGGGCAATTTACGGGATTAATAATGACTTAAAAAACGAGCAGGAAAGCAATAAAGGATAAGGAAAGCAGGCTGCCTTTCACTTGCAAGCGAGTGTGGACCCAGCCAAGGGTGCGTTGGCATAATAGACAAAATTGACGATATATAATAACAACATGGAAAAACACTCAGCAGCTCAATTCCATCCAAAATAAATAGAAATTCCAACAGTAGTGATACATAACAATTAAAAATTACTTATGTCCGTTTTAGTATACTTCATATCAAGTTTACGTTACGTTTCTTTAATTACGCCAATCAACGGTGTATTTACGTTTTGCCGCTGTCAGAGATTACGATTGTAGAGGGTGAATTTAACGTAAGAAACGAAGTTCTTTTACGAGGAGATTAGGGATATTATTAATTAGAATATTGATACAGCTGTATCATACTTGTATTTTTGACGGGTAAATTAAATACTGGTTTAACGTCATCAGTCTAATCGATACTACCTAAGCACGAACATGTTTCGTCCATTAGTGCCTATAAAGAGTAAATTAATACCAGTGGCCAATTTACAGGCACAAATTTCGACAGTTGAAAATGCAAACAAAAAACGAAGCGACATTACCATTTCAAGACATTTTATTGATAAAATATCCGCATTTACCAATAATCTATAAATGGCTACAAAGGGAGAGTAAAAGATGAAACTATGCCTCCCTAGATTTTCCGCGAACCCAAAAGTTTCGGACTCAATTTTATTTATTTTATTAGCACGAATATCGCTGTGGAAGAAACTGGCGTAGGTGTCTGGAAGTTAAGTGAGGAGGAAAGGAAAGGAAAGGGTAGATGTGGGAGACTCGTTGGTATCTCGTCCACTCCCTAGCGTGAGCCTGTCAGCACCCTTGATTCCAGATTAATGATCCTTGGATGGCTTGTATCTAATCGATTAGCGGGAGAGAAATTCAGTCCAAAGCCTTCCTAGAATCGGGTGCTGCAGGAAATAAGACCGTGTCACGGGGTCCACGTCATGATTAATGCCTAGTTTCTCTAAAACTCGCCTAAAAAAATGAGTTGCGAGGGGAATATACTCGTATTTTCCCGTTTAAGGAGAAGGTATGTGGTTCAGTGAGATCTAGTAAACAAGGTGATGGAGGCATGACAAGAGGCGTGTATAAAAATGAAATTAAATCAAAAAGCCATGGAAGCCTTCTTATTCGACACGCGGGGGAAATACCGTCGCCTTTATTACGGCAACAGAACTAAGGCCTCCCAGGGCGTCGGATGCCATTCTCTTCTAGTCTCATCGTGTGAATGTGGGCAAAAAGAGTAGGCGCATCGGGCGTTTTCCAGGAAGTAAATTAATGCGTAAACTTTGACCGCATGACTGGGCCTTTACGACGGCAAGAGAAGAGTGAAATGCACATTGAGGGACGGCCAGTGAAGCGGGAAACACTTGGCTGATCCATTCCATATTATATTCTCGTGGGGGGTGGTGGGGGGGCGACCCGGGGGAACGGCTTACATTAGTAGGTGGGGTAGCAGTGGGTTTTCACTATCGCACGTGCAAGCGTGCTTTGTGGGCATGTGGGGTGGGCACTCCAGTTGGATGAGAGGAAGCATGGAAAGCCGATCACCCCCGCATGGAATGTGACGAAAGGAGAGTTTAACCGGAATTTGGAATCTGACCTCTGACCACAAGAGTAGTGCGTTCTACCGCGTGCTACTAAGGAAACCTTTTAGTGAGGCCGGTCAGAATTGGAAATCTTGACTGCCCCAGCGGCCATTCCCGCTCACTCGTCCTCTCCCTCCCCCCTCCCGTTTCCTTACTCCCCAGTGTCATACGGCGAGTGCTCACCCGGCGGCACTTCCCGGGTTCGCGTTAAAAATGCATGGAAAGAAAGCAATGGAATATTGACGGTCGGCAAGGACACACGGGAGACACAATGGCTCACGAGAACTCTGCGAACTTTATTCGAAAGGGAACAGCGGCAGCCTTTCACCAATTCAAAGTTGGCGGTGGCGCATTCAAGATGAAAGCAAATAAGTTAGTTCACCTAGGAGACACGGTGACCCCGATGGGATTTGCGCCATTTTTCATGAATAAATCATAAATGATATAACTCTCCTGATGCACTGGTGAATGGTGCGTATGGCTCACCAGGAAAATAATCCCAATGGGGTGTGAGATGCATCATAATGGTGGGGGGTGGCATTTCCTTCCTAGTGGCTCCTCCGGTCTCCAAGGAAGATTTGGTACCGGATAGTCACTAAGCTTGAGTGAAGATGGTGGTATCCAAAGCCTCGGGTAAACGAATTCGAGCCTCCGAGTCAGTAGCCATACTTTCTAACCACTAGGTATAGTGGCCAAACAGAGAGCACACTCTACCAACTCGCAGACAAACCACAAGTGATAGACAATAGTTAATGAGAAGAGTAAGGGCGGAGAGGTAACCTAGGTAAGTTTGAACGTACTATTAACGAATGGCTAGAGTAGGCAAATTGTTTAGTGTACGTTTTTCAGGATTTTAGGTCATACATGCATGAATTGGTTACAATCGGCTTTAAGTACACTAAGGAAATCCTGCCAGCTCAGAACGTTACCTCAGGTGAATTCGCTACCTTCAAAACTGAAAGGGGAAATTTGACATTAAAATTTTGGAGTGTTATTTTTTTCATCATTTAATTTTCCATATGTACCAAAATACATTTGGTCACTTGTGTGTTTAAGGTGCGTGTCGGAGATACCAGCCGTATCGCTAATATATATCTTCATTGTTTGCACGGCTGTCCATATTATTCCATCGGGGACCTACTTAACGAGTTTTAGGGTTCACATACTCACTCACATACCACACCCGATAGTAGAAAGTTTGCGTTTACCAAGAGTTTCTAAGACATTTATATATTTATTTAGCAGCTATTGAATACCATTTCTTATAGTAGCTCGTGAAAAATGCATTCGATTGTAGAGAGCAATGGCTAGGGAAACTATTTTTCCAATGAAGAAATAAAAGCATGCTAAAAAATTATGAAAAAACGTTTTCACGCTCTCGCTGCATGCGTGTAGCAAGGTGTGTTTCAATACTCATGTGGCTAAAACACGGATGTCCGTAATTAACTTAAATCAATGAAAATAGTACTGTATTTTAGATGTATTTTTGACATTTAGATGTATTTTTGGGTCAAATACCTATTTTGATTTAGCTATTAACTATAAAAATATCATATTTTATTTAAGAAAATATAAGAGTATAAGAAAAACAAGAAAGAATTAGAAATTTATGGGTTGGTGAAAAGTTATCTTTTCAGCCACTCTCCTAGGTCCATTAACAACATTCATTGAACATGTGCTTGTCAGATAGGTAACCGAAATCAACTGCGCGTCAGTGGATTCTTTTTAATTTACCGAGATTTTAAGAAAGGAGTACTTTCCATTCCCTTTATTTAGCTTCCAAATTATGTATATTACGGTGCTATTAAAATCAAAATTAGTATTTTATTTTCACCCTAGGTAACGTTCTAAAAATTTAGCGAATTTTCACTCCCCAGGGTGTCGACAATTACGTCTGTTGTTTATCATGAGCCATCACTCCACCAAGCCAATGGTTCTCGGAGGGTGAGCAGGAATTGGCAGCAGAAGGCTTAAAGCCATGCCAAGCTAAACAGCTGTTTTTATCGGCTCGCTCTGTGAGTATATTGACCCGAACTTGGTTGAGGTTTCGAAAAAATAAATCTTCAAAGATGTTGTAAAATACAACATGTTCTATTGACGCTTTCGGATTGTGATCGATTGCTGCCCAACCATTATAAATTTGGCACTTAAAGCACACCGATAACCCCAATAGATGAATGCCCTTCATGAAAGTTTTCATTGGCATATGAGTTTCGTAAACATATATGATAAATGCGCAGTAGAAAGTCTGTGCCAGTATCCTTGATGAAACTACGGCTAATATCGTGGTTGTAAATGAAACTTTCTAGAGCGTAACAAACCTGAGACCTGCGGATGAGAGGCCAAAATTCACCTCAGGTCTCAGAAGAAAGATTCCGGTCGTCACAAATAAGGTCCTCCATAAAAGACAACTAACACATAAAATAAGCGTAGCTTGAAGTTAACTTGACGCTGAATTATTAAATTTCACCATTGCTTTAAAGTATCACGCTAAAGTATAGATCTCCTGCATGTTACTTGAAGATCTGCAGAACGTACGCAGGCAGGGCGTGCATTAGTATAGCGGGCGGTGTTGAGGCCTCTCGGCAAGCCTGAAGAAAGGATTTGCATCGCAACGCAGAAATTCATCGAAAGCTTTTCTCCTGATTGATTGAATCTCCAACGAACCAAAAGGCCATAATGAAAATGCAGTTATGGTCTTCCAGAGGATCACTTTTTGCAATCATTATCATTAATAAATACTAAGAATTGTTTTAAAGTAGATACCCAAACGTGAAAGAGGGTTTTTTTATCAGTACAATGCTGAAGAATAACTTTAAAGGACGAATTTGGGCACTCCTGAAGTTTTATTGATTGTTTTTAGGTCAAGCGTACTAACCACTGGTATAAAATTTGAGAAATGGATAACATAACTAGGAGATCCATAATTTAGTTAATATGAGGACAACATGAGGTGGGGGACTAATTAAGAAGCCCCCACTACATATCCCTTTCCGTAAAATCCATTTCCGTTCCGCATTAACTTACATTGGTGCTTGAAAATCATCCAATATCGCGTTGGTTGGCCAACTTGATATACATGTTGATATAGATACATGATTAGAGAGAATAAATTTACTTATACAGAACATTATGAACGCTTCCCGTTCTCAGATCAGCGTCTCCGAATCCAACGCCATTAATGAGGGATCATTTTTCTCATTTGCACGTATTTGCATGCACTTATGCATGCTTCCGTAGCCGAGAGGGATTGATACCGTTTCAGCGGGCGAACCATTCCACACCTCCCACTTGAAATTTATCTTTGCTCCATAGCAACACCGCAAACCCCAACTTTCTTCATCCTTAGCTACGGCACCATCATTATGCATATTTACATTTACGATATTGATAAGAGATGGTTTTTATTCAATATTCTATGCACAGATATTTTTTATTTAAATCAATCACAGAAGATAATAAAATATTAAATACGAATATAATGCAGAAAAATATAGTGTGTTCATTGGAAAATGCGAAATATATCATGGAAACTGCTGTAGCCATAAAATCGTAATTTGGGAGCAGAATTAATTTTTATCTCCATAGAGTATACTCGAGTATACCATATAGCCATGAGCATAATTAGAGTGCCCACAATTGCCATATATCATTTGCTATATCATAACTAATAGAACTAAAATACCTAACAGAAAAATATGGAATAGATTTCGACAAATAGCCCATTTTAAATATAAAAACATAAAAACTGCATGGTTAGCATATTTAGAAATAGATATAAATTTTATAGCTGGAGAAAATGAGGGGAAATTAAATAAAAACTACTCAAGCTTTGCAAGGATATATTGAGTATAAGGGCAATAAATTAATTTTATATGTAGAATGCTATTCTTTTAATTTTTCAACTTACTTTGAGCTAATTATTTCACAGATATTCGGTTTCACCAAATATTCACGGCAAAATAAATCTAATTACATCTAATAGCCTTTGTAATATTCCTGAAATCCAAGAAAAAATGGTGAAATTTACCTATATCTCCAGAGGTGGTTTATTTTAAACAATTTGGAATGAAGCGTGCTTATGCATTTGTGAATCACCAGAAATCTGAAAAACTTCTGATTGGAGCATGATGCTCATGAAGTCCTATCTTTCTGTTTCAAATAATAATAAGATAAACGTACTCTCAATGTTTTAAATACATAATAAAACTGGTGATTGAATATACCTCATGACAATGGCAATTGTACGAAAATAATAGATCCCAAAAGAATCATAATCAAAAAGCAAATCCTAGACCAAATATCTCACTTTTGATATTTGGGATATGATATTTCTTATAAGTGGACAAAGACATCTCTAATATAACAATCAATCACCTATCAGGGACTTCGCGAGACCATAAGAAGATCTTTAAAGAGAAAATTATGAAAACTAGTCAAATAAAATTTTATAAAATAATGGCAGTCCCTGTACGGTATGCTGCCTTGTTTCTTAGTATTCAGGTAGAAAGTCTTGGTTTTTCCACATGAACTTTATTACATACGACCTAGGTTTTGACTTAAAAAGTCATCTTCAGACTTGGTCAGTCGAAAACTAGGTCGTATGTAAGAAATTTCATGTGAAGAAACCAAGTGTTTCTACCCTCAATATGAATCGCTTCCACAAAGTGACGCCTGAAACCACCCAATTGGTCCTTCGTCCTCTTTCAATGGATAGGAGACAGGGGCACCAAGAAAGAAAGACTATTTACTGCTAAAAATGTGAGAAAAGGCTTTCTCAGATCGATAATAGGAAGTACACTGTTGTACACCATATCAGAAATGTAGAAATGAGACAAAAATTGGAAGTATAAGCAAATACGGAAAAGGCAGCAAATTACAACAGTAGATGGAAATAACATATGGAGCGCAAGCTAATAGAAAGGATTCCATAAAAGCTTTGGATTCTAACAATTCAGGACGAAGCAATGTTGGCAGATCAAAAATACAATAGTAAAGCTACTACTTGTGTAAACTTGGAAAGGCGGAAAAAGAAGAAGTTGACAAAAGTTAATATGGAACTTTTCTTGCAAGCCACTTCCCCCAATATTTCCTTTCATATTCGCTTTCTCTGCCGCAAGCTCTTCCACACCGTACATATTTCCATCACCTCGAAGTGCGATGGACAGTTGAAAATATGTCAATAGAGTACCCTGGATCTCTTCATAATGAGAGTATGAAAAAAAGCTAGTGTTTTGTCAATATTTTTCATTCCAATTCTGTGGCACGTATTTTACAAGCACATAGTTCAATTGAAAAAGCTACCGCGAAAAGGGATTTAGATAATTGCTAGATGCATTAGATTTGCTGAATCATATATATACATGTAATTCTATTGAGAGTTATGTATGTTTTTCAACTTCTTGCATTTTCGGGACTAAATGGAAAATGTTTGTCGGGAAAATAAGACGCCGGGAAAATAAGAATTACACATCAGAATGTCAGTCAATTTACTCGATTGGTATGTGATAATAATTAGGACCTACGGTGGGAGAATTGGTAAGATCAAGCATTATTCTAAGGAGAGGGATAAGCAGTCTCATTAAGCCAATTTTGCACAGAAGCAGCATCAGATGAGGAATTGTGATGAAAAATCTGTGTTGTACCCGGTGCGGAAAATGCTTTTAGGCAAACTAGGCCTTTGAAAATGTGGAGGCAGATCTGAGAAATACAGATATACTCAACCCCAAGTCCCCACATGCCATTTAAGCCACTCAAGGGTTGCAGGGGGACAGCTTCCCCACCGTGGCCATGTTAAAACGACAGTGACAAATTGATACCCGGGTGGCAATATGACCTCGCGTAGCTCTGTCTAAGGATCATATGATAATCGTGAAAGGACTAATAACCTCTATTAGAAAAATTTGAGCCCAGTGGAACAGCTGACCCTATTATATTTGTGTCGTACTCTTTGATAAATTGTACACTTGACGCTTTAAGGACGCTGAAAATAATTCGCAAAGACATTCGGAAACCTGAATAAGAAGCTTAAATGTAATCATGCCTGTTTCCGTCGCTCTGCAATTATAAATAAACTCATACTGTATCTCCAGTCTAAATCATGAATCGAGGAATATTAAAAAAGTCATATTACTTTACAATTAAGTCAGGTCAACATTACAAAAACTGAACAACCGAAATCCAAGTGAAATAGGATTTCTATAACCATTTTGGAAGTAGGATCATAAGCCAAGGATGCAGATAGCTTTCCTAGCTAGCAAGTGGTCCTTTCTGTCCGTGTGCCCATATTACAAATTACAATGGCATATGCTCCCTAAAAATTAATACGCCCCTTGTCCGTGCTTCAGCATTTGAATAGTTATTCCCTTTAGTGCTAACAACATTTCCACCTCAAATTATAAATATATTGCATTAATTTAAGGATGGCGTGGAGTTGAGCAAAAACGGATTATAATTATCATTCCTTTGTTCATATAAGAGTAAAAAAACCATAAGCCCCTTCCACAAAAGAGTGCTGCAAATGGAAATTGACCGATGTTGAACATTGTATTTCCATGCTGATTCTTTTTAAAGTCTGAATGCGAACTACATAAGAGTGGCGAGTGAGTGACAGAGGGGAAACTAATCAACTTAAATTTTTACCTAGTTTTGATGACAGATTGATTAATACGATTGTTTTTAGTTTAAAAAATTAAAAAAAAACCTTCAACTTGAGGTTCGCAAATATTTTTCATAAACCCTTTCGCCAAGGCCATTTTTCCCCTTAAAATTACCAGAAAAATCCACGTTCTAAAATATTTAAAAACTCATTCAGTACCATGTAAAATTTAATGAATTCCAGAATATATTGGATAAATTTGAATGTTACGGTTAAGTATCAAAATGTGAATAGATTACCCGTAAATTTCACATCTTATTTGCCTAGCGGGTTACAGTGAATCAATGTCTGGTATGCCCTCACCCTATGGTTATCGATTACCTTATAAGTTCATTTCTCGGGGAGAGTGTAAAGGAAAAACCACTCTGGCACTCTTGAAATTTGTCTGAAGGCACACATAAATGCATCAAGAGCCGCGAATCAGGATGGAGGAAATGCCTTGAAGGAAGGGATTTCATACTGGAAGTAAACATTCAACTCCAGCTCATCATTTCGTCAAGATGTGTTTGCAGGAGTCCTTTGTGGAAGAAATGTGTCCTGTGCTTCTGATGTCGCCGATTATCTTGGCCCGACACTAAAATATTATAAATTTATTTAAATCTCGCATTTTTTATGAAATAGAAGTACCACTTCTGATGCAAACAGCACCACGGTCGTGTTAAGCATAGTGCACAACTCGTGTTTCAAATTGGTGACATTTTTTAAGAGGGTAATTTAAAATGCTAATTTGAAATATTTTTTTCGTTTTCAATCTTTCTTTTCATATTTAACAGTAATCATCAGTAATGGAAAGAGATGTCTTAATGTAGGGAAAACGGGAGTGATAACATGCTTAGTATACTCATCTATGAAAAATGGTTTGTGATTGTTTGATATGAAAAATCAGTAAATCTGCCACATACCCTGGCGATGACTTAAATATACTGCATTTTTTCTGTCAAATACAGAAATGGAAAAAATAAATGAAATGAAAAAATAAAATGAACAATATGTATTTTGCACAAACGTGTTGCTAGTTACCAAGCGTACGCAATATGTATAATATTGATTGATATCTTCCATTGGAAGTGCGGTGGACTCGCTTTGCAATACCATCAATACATATAATACCATTACCAGCTCAAATACGTCAAGTTGATAAATTTGTCAGTGAAATTGAAATTTGATGATTAGCAAAACTGTAACTGAACGAATAAGCAAGGAAATGAATTTATATTCAAAGAAACGTCTTCTAGAAACATTTTTTATTTTAAGGCATTCTTTTTCTTATACTGGAAAATGGTGAGAGCAAAAGTAAAATGAACGGAAATATTGGCAATGAAAATCATATGACAGAAATAAATATTAATTGATATGTTAGATGCATACAAAACAGAAGTTTTTGGACTTCCCCTTTAAGGATATTAGTCTAAATGTAACCACTAAAATATCGATATTCGTGCTAGGAATTATACACAGTTTTATACAGGACCTACCGGTTATATAGGCATTATATCTGATGAAGAGAGAAGTATCAGGCGTGATGTGGTGGAATTTTATCATTATGAAT
>LYUA01001759.1:77524-95330 GCA_002093875.1 Calopteryx splendens | reverse complement strand
GAAGAGACGGGGAGGGAGGTGAGGAAAGGGAGGGCGGTTTGTTGGCACATGAAAGAGGAAGGCCACGCGGGTGGGACCATCTTTGGTCAGAATCCCAGACGCCAGCCAACTTAATATAGCGAGCAGAGCCCGGTGCAGCCCTATGGCACTAGAAGGTGACGCTCAACGTGAGCTATTAATCATAACCAGGCTCGTTGTTCGCAGAGAAAATAACGCTAAACACTGAGACCAAACTTCCTTAGAGTATGAGGCATTCGGATCCATCCAGCAATTATTTCCAAACGAAAACTAAACACGTTCACAGGTGATTCAGTTCTAATATTTTCTTGCAGATCGTGGATAATCTGTGTCGAGGTGTTTGTACTTATCGTCACACAGCATGTCAACATGATGCAACAATTGACTGTTGCACCATGCGCCACGCACACAGGTCGACGTGCAAGAAATTACTTCTCCAGAAGAGCTATAGTTTCAGTGAGCATCCGATTCGTACCTGAAACCAGGAATTCCCTTCTTACTTATGCGTGTCGCCTAAAACATGCCACCTCAGATTTTACCGCCATTTGTGTAAATTTCTACTTCTACTACGTTTGTATTGCAGAAAAAATTTCATCTGAAATCATCATTCAAGTAGCATTTACTCACCTCTTGTGTAACTTTTAGACATAAGAAAAATTTGTGGCAAAGATACACCACTCATTCAGTTTTCTATTTCACTTCATTATTTCTTGCTTTTTAGGTCGCATTCATTGAATTCATTGCGTAACACGGTGTTTCATTTTATAATCTTATTTTTCCACATCTACATTCATCAAATTGATTCGTAACCCAAAGGTTTCAAAAGTATCTACCTAGAATGCAAAAAAGGTTGGAATTATTTTCGATTTAATTAGGGTTATCACGTATTAAGTGAAGGCATTCCGAGTGTCTATATCTTCTTTTTCTAGAGTCATACCTCGTCATCGGTAAAAACGAGCAGTCCTAGGGCGAATTTTTTCCTAATTTAGGGAGTCGCAAACGTCGTCTAGAAAACACTATTGAGGAAGGCAACGGTAAATCACCCCAATTATTTCTCCCACGACAATAATGGACACAGATAGTACCTGATCCTTCATAACTTACCTTAACGGTTAGGTAATTGCTAATATAATAACTATAATTTTTTAACATATCACTATTCAGAATGATCACGAGAATAAGAACCGCGGCTCTTCTCTTACTACCCCATTATTTCTGTGCCGTGCCAACCCGCCGGGCATTTCCTAGGTCACTGACGCCATTTCATCCCTGGGCATGGATTTTAAGATTATTATATTATCAAATGACGCATGTGCCATGCAGTGATATGATCGTAGCCGTTAGAAACTCCAAAATCACATACCTTCACTAATTGTATTCCAGCAACGTCAGTGATGAACTCACAGTTTCCTCATGATTTTCTGCAGATGGATGACATCTATGCAACCAATTACAATTTTAGAACACATTTTTTTACTTTCTTAATTGATGATTTTACATTTTCGCAGAGACAAAATAAGAAACTACGTGGTGTATTAAGTGAGCATGCTCGTGCTCGTGCATCGTGAGCATGCTCGTGCAAGTACTCGCATTTTGGCATTCGATTTCTAAGTCCTCAAAAAATTGACTTTTCAATTTTTCCTCCACTTCCAATCGTTCTCTTATAGGGTTGAGTAGAGGGTGATTAATCGCTGCAGGAAATTGGAGTAATTACTTCACTTAACAATTTTTCAAACCATTAATTGCATCTGCGCGGACCTCTACGTGTTTACTTCTACAAATTCTGCCTTTAAATAATTCTGAGTAAACAGTAAGATAGCTGTAATGACACAATTAAAATAGCATAAGATTAGAACCAGGAGGAGGAAAAGAAAGCACTCAAACAAGTAAGCCCAAAGTAAAAAAGTAAAATTAAGCGCTTTGCATGAGATGTTTTGAGTATGCAAGTTACGTTTATGCGCTCACATTTAATCAGAGTCCCATGCCAAACATTTAGACCTTTTATTGATCAAAGATGGAGTCTAAGTTTACTAGATGTCTTAAATTTCCGCTATGATGCTATTTTGCCAACTTTTTGGCCTTGATAGCGTAATCTGTCACAGAAAAGTGACAAACTGTCAATGATGTCCTGTTAGATATGCATTACAAGTTCCTTCTGCTAATTACCTTCATTATTTTCAGAATTTTAAAAACCGTGCAGAATACTTCGGGAACAATTTACCAGTCATGGCATATTTACTTTTGATTTTTTTACCGTTACCGTTTTACCGTATTTTAATGGCTGCGGTTCACTTTTTGGTTGAGCGTTCCCTGAGCTATATTTTTCACTAGTGCTCATGAAACAGGTTCCATTGTTATCCATGGAATATAGGAAGATGAAACAAATTCTAACTAAAGCCTGATGATCTGGCTCCTTCCTATGTTAGTGATGGGAAAATCCTAGAATGATCCAGGAATGGAATTCAGACTCTTCCTCATTGCTGCAAAAATAAATGTGACTTATAGCGACGATTTTCTATGGCACATGTGAAAACTATGACTAAACGTCAAATATTATCGACTTAAATGATGCACTTGAGTATATTTATTTAAAAAAATCTCTTTATTTACAATATTTTCAAAACAGCTTTCTTAGTGTCATAAACAGTAATTAAATCATGAGAATGGTGTAAGAGAAGAAAAACTTTTTGCCCATATGAAATTTTTGCAGTTGGTCAGGTCATGCAACGGGATACTGCATTCGTTGTTTTTTTATTGGGAATTAATTTTTTGATTTTTAGAATATTCGATATGCTCCAATTTTATTCGTTTAGACGTTAAATTTCAGCGTTAAAGAATAAGTTATACTTGCATTTGCATTTTAACCTTTTACCCACAGAGTACGTCCACCATGGTCCGGAACGTTGCATTCGGTGTAATTCATAAAAAAAATGTTGAAGCATGCACTTATATCAAGGATCACGCGTTATCGAAGCCCAAAGAAGCAAATATGGCAATTAATCCGTTCTTGGTGTAGTAGAAATGAGATAAACTATTTTTGTGAAATATTTACAATATCCAGCTTTATCTTATAATGATAAAGAATGGAAATTAATATTAGAATACTATATAACCTTATAACTCAGACTCAGACGTAGCTCGGTGAAAATATTTCATACTAGGAAGGTTTGATGAAATATGGACTAAGAAATTTGCATACATAAGTTTATTTTTCTCGAACATGTATTAGTTGCAAAATCGTCAGGTAACGAAACTATGGACTTGAAAAATTAATTTATGTGTGAAAATTGTTCATATTTCATCAAATCTTCCCATTAGGATATTATTTAATTTCACAAATATCGCAGCACTTTTTCTGGTTATAAATTAAATCTAATGGAAATCATTAGACGCAATTACATTAATTAGCAATAAATCGTCATTATCTAATTTCAATAAGATATTTAGCCCTTAAATCCGTAAAAAAAATGGCTAACGTGTTTTAAATATATCTAGAAGCCAAACGTACCCCGTCTCACTAACCCAATCGAACAAGCTTGAGGGATGACGAGCTAACCTACTGAAGTTCCAGGTGTAAGTACCTATTCCGTTCCAGACACTGTTGACTTCCGAATAGGGCAAGGTTATTTCGGCTGCCATTGCACCTAGAAGCTAAACGACAGTTACCATTAGGTGTTCGGTTCAGCAAGAAGGAAAAATTGAGAATTCTCTTCTAGTATCATTAATTACTATACTAAGTGTTAATAATTCTGGAATTTCATCCTAACTAAAAAAATTACAGAATTGAAAGTTGAGGTGGGTCCTAAACGTACAACTTCCATGTTATGTATTTATTACCTTCTTGACAATCCACGTCAGCGATAATTCACATCTGTGAACTCATCACGCGCTATTTAGTCAGATGCATCATTTAATTTTCTAAGATGCTTGCGATTCAGTACCGCACGAATACCCCAAATTAATATGGTTATATTTCCACGGGAAAAAAATTGCGTTTAGGTAATTACATAATTTTTGAACAAATCTGGCCACACGTACGAAAGGATGTTTACCAAGTCAAACTTAAAGGAAACGCTTAGCGAAGATCAGGTGTGTCACATTTTGCAAAAAGCAGAGGACGATGAAAGAGAAAACTGGAACAAGAGCAAAGTCATCAGGATAGGGAAGCTATGAGGGGCTTATATAAATCTCGTGAGGGAACTATGTGACACTTCCTTCTGCTTAGGATGCCAAGAACCCGATGGGAGCTCCATTGAAGAGAATTCCCATTCACAAATCCATTCTTAGCTAGGACGACGACACTGTGCTTTGGCGACTTTCACTAAATTAATTCTACTCCTTCACAATCCGGAGCTGCTTTTGAATGAATCGGACACAAGAATACGTACGCAAAAAACGTAGATGGCGGGAAAGGTGAATACTGACTCGATCATCGTAGCTAGGAACAAATCAATTAGTTAAACCCAGTACTTTGGACATAAGCGAATAGGACGGATCCACAATGTGATTTAGTAGTTAAACTCTCTTTGTGGATGTTTTATAACCTTCCCAGTGATGTATCTAGAGAGGTGATGTCATTTCATGCAGATAAATATCCTTAGATGTTAGCTCTAATTAATATCTAGTAGACTTAATTAAAAGATTAGCTACTAAACTTTTGAAGTAGATTCATGGAAGGTTAAAGGATAGTAAAAGCAGAGTTAATATTAATACAAAGGCATTTTGAGCTTAGTATTTCCTTGGCATAAAAGTTGTACAATTTACATCTTATGCATAGTGTTCATTTTGCCAGAGTTTAGGGCTAAGAAACCGAAGGGAATTAGTTGCTAAATTCATTGGTGGTCAGAATTGCTCATTCATTCAGCAGAATCCTCTCCCATGCAGCGCCAGCGGGATTTACTCTATGTATGAGTATTTTAAAAACATCTATCTTTTTATTTCTCTAATTTTATTGAATTCCATGTGCCATAAAAATATACATTTTCAGTTACGCGATTTCACCATGATACGAAAATTTGGTATGAAATTAAACGTTCCAGGCAAGGTGAGGTGGAAGAACATTTTCATTAAAGCTAATTGCATCGAGCGTTCCCTGGTTGAATAGCAACTTAATGAGATTTCACTCAATTTTTCCGCATTTTCTTTATTTTTTACGACCCGTTTAACTTCACCACAAAGAGGAGGGAGTTTTATATTATTGCATTATTCTGGAAAAAATAAATTGATGTTGCCAAAATTAAAACTTTATTTTTTTCCCTACTCGCATTAAAGCTTGTTCGTCATTTTCAAGTGCAGGCACGCAAGCGTTTTATTTAAAAATCACGCAAAAGCATTGCAACTTACAGCGAAAAAATATTTTCCTGGTGAAAGCACAATGTAATTTTGATTAAACGCTCATTCCTCGCTTTTTAGAAAGTATGTATATATTTTAAGAACCACGAAATTAGGCAACAGCTAAATTCTTTAAAAGGATCTTTTTCTTATGCATGGTTTCATCTCTGTGTAAGTCATCCAGTTTCAGTCACTATCTAAAAACCATGTGATGGTCAGGTAGAAAAAAGACTTATATCACTGATAGTGGTGATAGTGATAGCTGATAAGACATTGATCAGTATGTAGGTATTCCTGGATTTGTACGTTTATTTCCTTGAACCTGGATGAGAATGTGAAGTAAGAGTTGAGGAACCAAAATATAATCAGCGTGATCGTTGATAAATACAAGGTCCAAGGATGCAGAAATGACCCATGGCAACCACAGAGAATTATTATTTTAGATTTTGGCCTAATATTCTATGCATACATGAACTTCAAAGTTGCACGGGAAATATTTCCCTCTCCTATCATTTTTCAAAGTCAGTCTTCAAGAAGCTATTTCGTACACTTTCTCCGATAATATTTTTGAATCTGAACTAACTTCATTTACCTGCATATACCAAGATGGTTTTTATCATGTTTTTTAAACGAAAGAACGACAGAAATGAGCACTTCTTTGTCATCATACCTCATTTCACTACCGATACACATGAGACTTGTTGACCAGGAAGAAGTGAGAAGAATTGAGAGGCTTCCTCCCCCGTGGAAAATCTTCCACGATTTCTTTCAACGCCATATTAAACATGATACCTTCCAAGGCAACCAGAGTTACTTTATGGAGATTAATGCGGTATCATGCTGGCAAAAGGCCATAATCTCGACTGCTGAAATATGTGTTGCCGCGGACTGCGTGTTTTAAAATCCATAGCCAGTAGTGGAGGTCTAAAAAGGTTCAATCAAAAGCCAGATTAGTGCCTACGGCTCATACAAAACAGTTCTTGGAGAGCTGAAATTTGAAGTTGCACACAAATATTTTCACAACGTGATAAATAAAAAAGAAGGTGGAAACTTTATCACTTTTTAAACACAGTAAAGATGTCGTAGAAAAATGTCTTCCGTATATAGGAAATTACTCGAAAAAGAGTAAAAAGTTTGGAAAAGAAGTGAGCCACTTTAATATTTCAAGCAAATTTAAAAATAGTGCATAAAGACCAACCTGAATTGTTCACAAATGTCTTTCTAAGAGGAATAAAATGGCAATGCAGCAGCGGAAAATATTTCTGATTTTCATTTGGCTATTCAGCAGCGAAACGGAAAAGAGCGCGGAGTTGAGACAAATATTGTGTTCAATGACCCTCTCTAGATTCAAAAATATCACGAAACAAGCTCACGCACGTAGAAATGTATTCCTCATTTAGACTGTTCACAAACTCTCCTTAGTAGACTAGACAGTTTACAAAGTTTCATAACATTGGATCGCAAGACAATTACAGTAGCTTAGCTGAACTTATATCTCAGCGGTCACAGTGACCTCTCAGTAGAATTGGGAATGACATCCCACAGCACCAAATATGAACGAAATCCAAGTAATGCAATATATTCTTCGGAAAAGCCATAATCGAATAATATGCGAGTACATTTTGCCAACAGCAATATTGATATTTTAGAGCGGAATAAAAAGGGGGGGAATCAAACCCTTCCCCCGAAATGTTTTTAATATTATAAATTTGTTTTAAATTAACATTTATCGCTACTAAAACGGTTAATCATTTAAATAAAAATGATTCCTTTGCAAAAGTAAGCATTTATTCTCTCTCCAAAATAAGGCACTTCTTTTGGAATAAAATCATTGCCTTAGGAGGAATTCCAGTGACGATCAAGGCTCTTGATCATTTGGAGCGCGAATCGCCGGTTGAGACACAGAAAGGTTTCTATTTATTGCCATGAACGTATTTTTTTTTGGTTTAATATAATTTGAATTTGCGGTGATATCACAACCATAGAAAATAAAAACCCAATGGCAGCGATTAATTAATTGAATTACATATTCAACAGCCCCTCGCTGCACCTCATCCATCATCATATGTAATCTCTTACTCAGCACGTCATGAACTATAATTGGGAGCATGCATTGTGATAAGGAGCTTCAGCCGGTGGACTAAGAAATACAATAAAGTCGTTATATCCTTCAAATTTGTCGTACAGTGAACGCAAGATGTACCTGCTTAAAGCCGGATTCTTACCGATAACAGGTTTTAATGCTTTGTTCAGTTGAATTTGCAGTGATATCAAAACCATAGAAAATAAAAACCCAATGATAGCGATTAATGAATCAAATTAAACCATTGATTGGATTTCAAGCCTGAATATATCTAGGCGCTCAGTAGTCCTGGAATGAGAACTTTATTGAAGATAAACCAATTTATGGAGATAATGCCGTAATACCATCCCATTTCCCCCACTATGTGAAGTTACCGACGGTTATTTTTCCTTTCCTCTGTTCCAGCTAACATAATTTTATAATTCTGAATATATTATCATAAATTTGCACTCAGATTAGAATATTTTTTAATGATAATGGATTGCACTTCGTCCGCTTTACCTAATATCCATAGCCTCCATCAAGTGATAGCCAAATATGCATTTTGTTACTTTTCTAGCATTCCAGTTAACATATCATCGTATTCTCCGGGAAATTAAAAATTCAAACGAACATGAATATTTTTATTGGAACGGAAAGCACTTACTAAACCCTCGCTACCAGTCTTAAAAAACTTCATTTCTCCCTACCTGGGGTCTGTTTTTGCCCCAAATGGAATATTTTCATTTTTCATAATTAACAATAGAGATTTTATCTTGAAAATGAATATTTTTAAATCATTCAATTCGTATACATATTTAAAAATGATTTTCTATACTATAATCAGTATATAACTCCTGTATTTTGAAAAAAATTACAAAAATAAAAAAATGATAACATTCTTTTCATAAAATGGTCAACCGTCAAAAATTCAATCTTGGTCACGATTCTTTTACAGCTCTATTATACGTATATTGTATTGGGATTTGTAGTGAAATATTGAAATGCAGTTTTTGTTTAACTTATTTCAAAACATATATATTAAAATTTAGTTTTAGGACAAAAATTTAGTCCTGAAGTCCTTATCCTGAATCCTGAAAAATCTCTATCTTCAGGATTATTTTAATTGGATTTCAAGCAAACACTTCTTGGTTTGGCATGGTCATTGAATACAAAATTATTGCAAATATTACAGAATGAGTTCGCCTTTCTGTCAATATTACATGAGCAAGGGGAGCATGTACCACCCTTATTTTTAGACACTTATTCTTTCAACCTTTGGAAGACAGCCCCCAAATCCGATATTTATTATTGCCTTATGGATCGCTCTCGTTTGGCAATAATTATTTATGATGCGGCGCTGAATTTCAGATTTTACCAACTCCTTTTTCAACTCCAATGAGAACCATCGCCTCGCTTACTTACCACGGTAGGATTTTCCCTCACATACATCTAATATGCATTATTACCAGAAAAATCCACTGTATAAAAAAGATAGCTAATGGTCATCTTCTCTTGATTCTCTCATTGACTCTTATGATGGAGTACTTCCAAGCCCTTTGGTAGCCACACCAAATTTGTTTGAGATTTAGAACTATATAACTGCCGGTTTTTTTGTGTCAGTGTCTGAAATATCAATTTTTTTATACTCTTTAGACAAAAGACCATACGATTTTCATTTGCTTAGAACACACTGCCACAAGCGTTTCTCTCGAATACGCAAAATTGGAATTAACCTTACGTGTTTTGGATGGGAGCGTGATTGGTGGCATGATATTTATAACAATTTCTGACAAGATCATAACTCGTAAAAAAACTTATCTATGGTGATATTTCGACCACTATCACCTAGGTGCTTGACCATATCTATGACTAACATTTTCCCCATGCTGATTCTTGCTAATTTATCCTTATTTACCTGTGCATATTTGCAAATTTACAATTTATATACTTTCGCAATCAACCGTCATCCATATTTTAATTCCAAATTTCACTGGTCTGGAAGGAATATAAACTCTCTATGCGCACCTTCCTCGAAAAGTGCATAAATATTCGTCGACCGTGATGTTAGAACCTAGGATGAAGGAAGTTTTGCAGGCAGTTGA
Organism: Calopteryx splendens; assembly: GCA_002093875.1. Lineage (NCBI taxonomy): Eukaryota > Metazoa > Arthropoda > Insecta > Odonata > Calopterygidae > Calopteryx > Calopteryx splendens. Next base: position 85,814 of record LYUA01001759.1, on the reverse strand, counting down.
AAATATATTCACTATCTCTGACTCGGCTTCGGCCTTGTTCTTTGTTGCCTCTTTCCGCTGTGCCCGTGTTTCCTCTTCGTCCAATCGTCAGCAGCTCAGAATGTTTTTAAAACGACTTCTGGTCATAGCTGCTGTAAAATTTGAAAAACTAAATTATCCTGACCAGAACTCCTTCAAAGGTTTCCCCCTTTTTGAATTCCCAATGTGATGCTAAGGCATGAGAGAAAAAGCCAAAACCTCAATGGGATCAAGATTATCCCATTTCTTTTAAACTACGCCAATCCATTAGATTATTTACTCGTTGGTTTGTGTGCAAGCATATTTTATTTACTATTACAAAAGTAGAGAAGCATCGAATAAATCGTCCTTTTCAGGTAGTTTTATATGCCCCGAAAGGCCAGCTCCTGCCTAACTATATTCATCAATGGTGTTTTTCCAGCAGTCTTCGGTTCCTTGGTGTCCCATTTTATTCTTCCTTCCTTACCACGAACCAGTCGTCTTCTCCAAGATCTCCTTCCATGCTTTCTTTATCCAACTCCTCCTCTTCTTGGTCGTCTCCTTCCACGTCAAACCAACATTCTTTGCTGCATTCGTTCTTCACCGAAACCAAATAAATCATCTGCGGCTTCCATTTCGCTATATCCAGAAGCAGATTTCACACTGTAGGTTGCCATAATAATGCCTTGCGTTATCAGTCTCTGGGATTTATACCTGCATTGATCGAGAGCAGAGCAATGTAAAATCACGATCTATTATGGAATTCCACATTTCGCGAACTAATGATGTCAATGATAAAATTAATAACCTTGATCTATTGTTGCTACATCCATAAATCTGTATGGCTGATAAGAAAGAATCAGCTTCTTCAATTCCACATCTAATGGCTCAAATGGAGATAACTCTGACATGACCTGAAAAGAAATGAGAGAGTGAATCTAGTGAAATTTATTCATATTGTTAATTGTATACTCACATAAAAATACAACTGACAAAGGAAATCTATGCTATAAAAGAAAAAAACAGACGTGATCTTTTTTGTTAGCAGGTAGGATAGCTCTCCTGAGTTTGGCCTGCGTTGGCGTCAAAAGTCGTCGGAAGAGTGACTAAAAATGACAAACTCAGCATGAAGAAGCAGAGTTCATTTCAGGACCAAGATAATAAAAGGTTAATATATTTGACGAGTAAATCACAATTAAAATATATCGTGCCGAGAAAGACCTGCTTCATTGCAATATTTTGTTAATTGAAAGGCTACTGCTTCTGCGTGATGAATATTTCAGCTCTAATTGACAGTGAATCAGTGTTATCAGAAGTTATCAAAAAATTTGATAACAAGGGTGGTCAGATTACATTGTGAATTATAATTTGAAGATACAAGATCAATTTTCGTTAGTCAGCTTCTATCTGAGAAGGAGCATCTTAGATGGCAAAGTCCGTGTGCTGGCTTCCCAATCGATGTGTCATGGTTTCCTCCCGGAGCTGGCGTTGCGTACGTATTGCAGTATTCGAATAAAATTTTTGATATGTTACGGTGTAGTCCTTCCCCAGTGTCTTGACTGGAGAAAGCGGAGAGTGTAGACCCCTACCAAATTTATGCTTCCTACCAAAATATTTGCAAGGCTGATTGACTACATTAGTCCTTAACGGCTCCTAATACCATTAACATATATACTACGACACCAGAGTTTTCGGAAATATTCTCCCTAGATCACTCAATATTTCAAGTCACTTCCTCTAGTTTCTTCCCAATTCGAGCCAAAAATATCACCTCCCCCAACCCCCTTCCAGTTCCCCAGAAATTGAAGCATGCCTATATTATTTTATGGCAGAATAAATATCTTGGAATACTATAATGTTACTACAAATGTGAAGTAGTAATAACAGCTGAATATTTCAACAAATGACATCATAAATGAAAACCAAATAAAAGTTGATTTATAGTTTGATGTAAAAACGACTTAGGCCATGTCATAGACAATCCACAAAAAAACCATAATTACTTGAATATGTAATTCTAATTGACACCAATTTTACTCATACAGTTTATATTTCCTTTGTCACAAGTATTTTTACGTGAGTATACAATAAACAATATGCATATATTTCACTAGAGTCACTCTCTCATTTATTTTCAGGTCATGTCAGAGTTATCTCCATTTGAGCCATTAGATGAGAAATTGAAGTCCGGTCAAATTTGACCCCACGCAAAAAATTTATTTTTATTTCCGTGTTTCATGCAATAGAAAATGAAAACATTAGCAAACCATCTGCAGAACATTTTGATTGGAGAACTTAAAATTCTCACTGAAATAAATTGAATAATAAATATTTTCTGTAATAAAATATATATAATAGTAAATGTAAATGTAAATAATAATAAATATTATAGAGTTCCTATTTGCCATTTGGTCAAAAAAGTCCACAGTTAGGGGAGGGAGGGTAGTGGAGGGTTATTATAATAGCAATTCCTTAATTTCCTAGTGATACCCAAACCTGTCACTTTCATACTGCCACCTACTATCTCATTCCTGGTCAACTTCATATTCGGTGTTAAGGTAACTAGGATTTACGCTCACACTCATAAACCATTGTTGGATTATTAATTTAAATCTTGACCTATTCTCTTATTCTAAAAGACCTAATGGCGTCAATTAGACGATACTGGACTTTTTTTAAGTGCCTAATTTCAATTTTCAGTATCATATTACACCAATGCCTTTGTAATAATTACAAGCCCTTGTACAAGCAGCGTTTCTACTCCAACCAAGTTTGGAGTAGAAACGTTGAATAAAAAAATGCATATAAAACTGCTTAAAATGCACTAAAATTTTCGAAGCAATAACCATTTCCATGATGATGAAATTCCGAAGTAAATACATTTTTTCTGCCTTAAAATGCTGTTTTCAATAAAATACTAAAGAAAAAATTGATAACTATCCACTCAAGCTTTCTTGTAAGTTTATATTTCAAATGATTTTAAATGCATATTTAATTCTATTGCAACCTATATCCACCTCTAAATAATATCTATATCTATAACTACATCTCATGGATTATATCGTGTCAATCGATTGATTTCCACGGATGATTACCAATGGTAAAAAAAAATGTGACAATTAAGCACTTCAGATCAGACACTAGAATCAAATAAGAGAAATAGTCCCCAGTACGGATACCCTTACTAATATCTCGAATTAAAAAATACAAGGGTTGGTCTGATAGGTGGTGGTATAACCCAACAGCGAGTGGAATCCATATTGGGGGAAGGAGGGCATTTCTCTTTCCAAGGAAAATCCTATATCTAAAAATTGGTGATCGGCGTGTGGTGTGTGGAAAACCCTTCCTGGGAAAGGGATGGCCCCCCTGTGGCCAACTTGGAATGCGCTGCTTGGTCTCATGTGGATCAGGGGACCAGAGCGCGGGGAGTTTCCAGCGGGGACGGAAAACCCTGATTTTAGCAGCCCCTTGGGTCTTTATCTTTGGTTAGAAATAAATGGCAACGCCACCTAGCAAGGCTTCCTCTCGTTGGTACTTCAGCAAGCCACTTGTCCTTATCTTCCCTAATCTCCCTCTTTCTACGCCTCCAATGACTACTTTTCCCAACTTTTCTTACTCACCTGCGGATCTACGTGTTTAGCTTCGAATTCAATTATTCCTCATGCATTAAGAAAAATGTTAGTCGTTAGAATAGAATTTTGTATCTATAACAGTGGTGCTGGGAATGCATGAATAACAGATGATTAACTGTAAGCAATGAGTGGTTCCTGGATGAAATTAGCCTAGGTAATATTACAGGAATGCAAAATGTGCCAATTTAAGTACGACTCCTAAGTGATCGTTAACTTATTAATTTTCATAGTTTTCATATCGTTAAATAACGTTCTTTTCAGTGCTACTGCGATTTTCCTGGATAATGCTACACAAAGAAGAAGATTAAATCATGCAAAATGATATTTTTGCTTTCACGAAAGTGGGGGATATTTAAGTGATCCTGATTAAATTGGTAATATATCAGAAATATATTTAAATATTCCCTTGTGGTACCAATATAATATAACATATATGAAAAACTCAAAATATACGTAACAAGAAGGATTAGTGTAAAAACTGTACATACCTAAAGCTAGTTTCCACACCTCAAATATCTACACATCTACAAGCAGAGACATTATCTAGATCCATCACTTTCGAAATTTATAATTGAAAACCGTGATTGATTGATTTATTAATGTTTTGGTGGCCATAATACAAACTCCAGAGCTCCAGATTTCGAATATGATTCCATTTTGTGGAAATCTCAGTGTCAACCGGGACAACTTGCACTGAAATCTCATTTGGCGTAGTGCATTATTCACCAGATTCGACGTGAAACATGGAGCCATCGTCGCCTTCCACTAACGAGCCTAATGTTGACGTCAACTTTCACTGCACCCTTCGGCCGCTCTCCCCCTTCTCCCACAAAACCAACCATTGATTACGCGTAACGTATTTTCGTCGTAGATGAAAACCCTTGTTTCCACATTTTCCTCCTCCGTTCCGATGAATTTTCCCAAACGAATCTGTCACTTCTCACGATGGCACATTTTCCCGGAATAGTGATTTGTCAATGTAAATCTCTGCAAGATATTTGATTAAAGTATGTAACTGACATTCTGTAATGCATTAACAAATACATAGCAAACATTTCTCTGATGTATTTTGATGCTAAAATACTCCAGAAACGCATTGCCGTAAAATAAATTGTAAAATGATCCTTTTTAATAATTCCCCTGTTCCAAATCTTTTACATAATTTCCACATACCTAATGTTGATAAAAAAGGATTCAATTCGAGTGCCTTTTATTAACAGCAATCTTTTGCCAAAGGCAGGTTTATGACGGAGCAATTTCCGAAAAATATTTATAAAAACCTAATGACTTCATATTTGTTTCACGGTAAAGGAAGCAATCTTCGGTTAATTAGCCTATCCATATGAAATTGATCTTGGAAGATTTTTAAATATAACAAAAAAAAGTTTTGGTGGAGTTTGAAATTATCGTTCTATATCTAATTCCGGTGTCTCGCGGAATATTTTTTCGGGAATCAATTCAAGGAAAATGCTTGAAATCTCACAGAGGCAGAGTGCTCATGCACCTGAAAATATTCCGCATATAAAAATATCCTGTAATTAAGAGATCTTGTACATTCTAGAGGAAACGCCCCAGCTGATTAGTTTTTCTGCACCAAGCGCTTCTGCCGTTTCCTTGCAAGGGGAATATTTATCAGGATTCCACGAACACTTTCCAAGTCCGCCACACGTATAGACACTCCACCAAACAAAGAGAGTAATGCATTCAAGTTTTATCGTGCTCTGTTATAAATTTGATTAAATTATGTAAATGTCATTCTGTAAAGCATTAGCAAATACATTTCAAACATTTCTCTGATGTATTTTGATGCTAAAATAATCCAGAAACGCATTTCACTGTGCAAAGGGAGAAGAATAATTTTCATATGCCCATTTCTTCTAAATCGGCTATTTTGGGAAATACCAAGCCACGAATTATTGACATGGAACGAATACGGTGGTATTTTCACGTGAATGAGTGAATTTGGAAGTCTCATTATGGACCAATTTGCTTAGAAATACCGTTTTTAATGGTTTTAGAATAAATTTAAATGCAAGCTTCAATTCATTACAACATTAAATATTCCATTTCTGTTAGTTATACTATTACATTTGAGTAAAAAAATTTGGTGACTCAGCGGACAGTGTTATATGTTTAACAGAAGTTTTATTCAATTTTAAAATAAAGGATGAGTAAATACACTCAAGAGACTACTACATTGGTGATTGAGGGAAGGAAGAATGGGACCTCCCTCAAGCAATTGGAACATTCTAAGCATTAGATGTGTGTCAAAAATTAAGTACCGCTTTTGTGTAAAAAAAAATTCACGTAATATTTTTCATTTAATTTATTTTAACGTAATATAAAATACCTTATGCATAATATGCATAACTTTCGCTGTGTTTGAGGTACTTGTATCTCTTTGTATACTTTGAAAATATTTTGAAAGTCAATAGAAAATCCCGACGCCTGTGAAATATTGTCTGCTATCCGATTTCTGAATGCAAGTAAGCTCAAATCCTCTGCAATTCATTGGCACATTGTTGTCATTTATGTTAAAAGCTCAATGATCGATGGAAATTTTAGGAAATGGGCATGCCAGCTCAAAGAAGGCCTAACCAAATGTGCATGCTGAACCAAGGAGTGGGCGGCCTTCTGTTGTCAATTGAGGAAAATTGATGAGGGTCAGGGAAATTGATGAGAAAAATTCCCAAGAATCGGCACTTCAAGATTTCTTTAAAAATTTCCCGACTGCTCAGGAAATCTCATCATCATTCAAGAGGGAGTGTTTGTCATCATCGGTGACGCCGTTCTTTGAAGGGGGAGTAAAGAAACTGGTTTCCAGATACGAAATGTGCCTTAGCGACTGCGAAAATTATGTCGAAGAAGGAGTATAAGGTAGGTATGCTTCTTCATTTAAAAATAAATCAAACAAAAATTCCCGAAAGAATTAACGAGGGATACAGGCTTTAGATCTCTCCATAGTGCCTACTCTGAGCTTCAACTCCTGAATGTGACTCAGACCATTAAGAAGTTAATATCCGATTACAAAATTGATTTTAAAAATAATTTTAGTACCTACACCAAATTGGATACATGGGTCAATCATTATTTATTCCATACTCTTTATTTTTTATTGAATATATTCACTGCAATTCCTCATGTATTCTTAAAATACCCCAATTTCTTTATCATGACGATGCGTTCAGTGTTAAGACAATCATGCAATAACATTTTCCACGCCATGAGTACATCTTTCTCAGCCACAAGTAACTAATGTGCTAAAATACTTTTCGGTGCATATTAATACAATAAACCACCTGTTTCATTGAGTAGACTACTCCTTATCATGATAAGCAAAAACAGCATTTCTAAGCCGCTAGAAAATTTAAAGTTCCTCACTGTTAACTAATACAGAGACCTGTAATGAGATTAAATTTTATAATACACATTCCACTATACTTTCCATGACAAGAAATGGCTGAGAAATTTCAAGTTAGCAACTCTTTTAATAGAACTTTTAAATTTACTAAATTTACTTAAAAATTTAATAAAAAGGTTATAGGTCTTCCTGAATTATTTATTTTAACTTTTGAAAGTGCTTCACATCGAGGAAAATAATAGCATTTTTAGGGATTTCAATGACAGTTCATCCACCTCCCTATCCGTTCGTGTTTGCGGCTCAAAAGACGTACCAGTTCAAGAGCATATAAAGTACAAGCATCGGAATGGTCCTTATATCACGCAGGCGTCCACTTAACAAAGATATGCGCTAACACATGACCGTAGTTAAATATAGATCGTGTTTTTGGATTCCCGCAATTTCCAAACTCCGTGTTCACTCACAGAGTCCGGAGGGCTCCCTTGCCAGTTCTCATCCTTCCTCCCCTCAAGCGTGAACATATTTCAAGCACCGTTTATTTATATCCCATACAAAAGTTTTCAAAAAGCACCCCGTACAGATGTAGGTTACATAAAGACGCAGTTCGCACTTCGGACAGGTGTGGAGTGGCACCAAAATGAAAAGTGTGAGCAACAAAAGCTCTTGCACGTACGCAAACAACAAATTCTTTTTTATTATTCGCCCGTTAAAGCTGGAAGAATCGAAAATGAGATCGCGCAGCGCGGACGCTTCAAAGTGGGGAGCATAAAAATTCGGGGCCACGGAGCTAAAAGCGCTCTATCAAACCTAATCCTCTCCACCATCTGCTGTCTATTTTTAAGCAGCCCACTCGACCAAACGTGGATCCAACGGCTGAAGAATGAAAGTTAGTTTTGAGGAACAGGAGTGGTTTCCTCGGGTGGACTGCGTGCTGTATTTTGGCAAGGCAACAACTCACTCGTGACTGCAACTCGCCCACCGTACCGCTCCGCAAAATTAAGAAGACGGAATTTACGCAGCACACGGAGCTACCCCATTCCTTGCTTCGCTACGGACAACCTCCCTCGGCGCTCGTATTAACAGTAATCATGCCCCCGGCCTATTAAACTTCCTTGGAGCTCGGCAAGAAGCTCACCACAATCCTCTGGATTGGAAGTAAAATGTTCTGCCCCTCCCATAGAGCCTATCAGTTTGTCCCAATTCCGATGTCCACTTACATCGCACTTTCCTTTCCTTGGGGTACATTTTAACTAACCATATGCAGTGGAATTAGTGAATTTATTTTACCCCCCCCCCCCAA
>LYUA01001759.1:10876-24343 GCA_002093875.1 Calopteryx splendens | reverse complement strand
TGATGTGGGCAAACACACGGGGAGACGGGCACGGTGGGCAACATCGAGGGTAGTCCACTACCTCAGTTTTTTAAGCAGCCGCCCCCACCGTCCCCCCCTACCGACCACCCATTGACCTCCATGACTCACATTTCCGCATTGTTTTTCCTTCCTCGTGCGCTAGATGTGTGAAAGTCCGGGGCGGGATTTTGAGAACTTTTGAAGTCTTTATTCTGTACTCCCTTATATTAACCTACGTAAACATCTTGATCCGAATGAGTATGATTGCGCAAGGTTATTGGTTGACAAGAATTGTGTAATTTTCTAAGAGTTGGTGAAGGATATGCGTTTGTACAGGTCTCTCCGGTGACGGAACTAAACTCCGTTTGGTGGATTGCTGCGGGGACCTTCGTCTAAGCTGTAAATTGCGGTTTAAGTTTAGCTAACTAAGGCTCTTAGGGTAAATTAATATTTATGGTCACCTCAACGTCAATAAAGGCTTCTGAGCACTCGACAGAAGATTAAATTCCTTGAGTTCATTCTTCGGTGTCGATGCATAAATTATGCACCGCCAACATGAGGGGAGAGATGAAGGAAAGGCATTGGGAAAAAATGTAAGCTTTCCACAAATTCAAAGATAATAGCACAACAACTTCCACTGCCCTTTAAGCATAGCCCCGCACACTAAATGGTAAAAACAGGTTAAAGCGGCAAGGGAAGTGTGGGACGGGGGATGTGTTGCAATGGGAATGGGAAGAAGGGGGGGGGGATTCGAGGGATTGGGAAAGAGAGAGGAAGGAGGCCGAGAATGAGTCAATCATAGTCACCAGCGGCTGCCCAGCTATCGTCTTGAGGAGGGCGTTGGGAAGGTGTGGATGAGAGAAAGAGTGAGTCTTCCAGGCGGTAATTAAAAAAGGTAGGGGGGAGAGGAAAAGGGGAACGGGTTGAGAGATCATGAAAGGGGATCACTCTGTTGCGGACAGGGGTAATGAAGTTCTTTGATGTATGTTTCCAGGGAACAGTAGAGGGTGGATGATCTTCAAACATATTCTCTAGATAGATTAGCACTGCGATCACTGTAAATAATTCCCATTTTTCCACCTTTGGTAATTTTCGCATTAAAATTGCTTCATAAAGTCATTGCTGTGGTCTGGTCACCAGAAAACGCTCGGTGAATTTTTACAGATGTTCATTATTGTTCAAAAGAATGTTGTTATTTTTTTTCAGATGGTGAAAATCTACATAATTCCGAAAAGTTACAATCCCCGGTTAAAAGACTATATAAATCAATAGATCCTTATTTATTTTCTCTAATATAATAATTAAAATAAAAAAACAATAGTAGTTCGTCTGTAGAAGAACCAGCTATTCTGTCGGTCAGAGCCGTCCTTGTTTTTCTAGCAGTCCCGGTGGCTGTATGACTTTTAAAAAGAGATTTCAATAATTGAAAAACAGTGGTTCTGTACGGCAAAGCTGTTTCTTTAATTAAAACATTACCTACACGTGGAACATAATTTTCTGTTTTCAAACCCAAGCTCAACTTTTTTCATCAGGATTTAGGGAAAAGATATGCGTGCATAATTAGCAATTGCGCACGGAACCACATAGTTGCCTTCCTAGTGCTATGGTTTTGATACAACTCTACGCTGTTTCACAATTTACATCGTGTTCATAGTGTTATTATAATGTTAATGGTGGAAGAAAGTTATGCATTTGTCATCCGTACTCAGTGGCAGGTGGAGAGAGGTGGATTTCAATGATCTCTAAGCCTCTACCACTAGTCATGAGCCTTAATCTCAGGAAGAAAAGGCGTGATTCGTTGAAGTACATTGAATTCTCTTGATGCCCAGGCGACTTCAATTAAATAAAGCTCGCAAAAATCATCATCGAAAAATGTCTTATAGGATGTATTGTTGCAATTAATTCTGATGTTTGTGCACTCATTCTGTTATGAAAATACTCTGTAGTTATGAAGTCACGCGGTGGTGATTCTTATGATGATGATGAAGACCTATAAATGAAGGACGAATTGTTAGATTTTAGTTAAAAATCAGGCCTCCTATTTCCCCGAAGTAGTGTAGTTTTGAATTTATAGGACAAAGCAAAAGAAATAATGGCGACTTCGGAATTGATGCCCGCGTTCATAAAATTATTTTTTTTATTGTAAATTACGAGAGCCTATTGATCCCCCATCAGGCGGGAGGCTTTTATTCCCTGATGATTTAAAGACCTTGAGAAGAGCGCTCTGTTGTGTTTTTGCTGCAGGTTTTGAAAAATAAGAAATTTTAAAAGAGTGCAGACGGAGTGAACTGAGAGTTAGTATTTAAGACCAGTTAATTGGCGAAGGAATGCAAGGACTTCATAAAACGACGAAAGACTTTAAAATATTATTCTCTACGCATTGATATAAAACGTTAAATGCCTAGAACCTGTTGTTGGCATGAGTCTTCAAATATAGACGAGTGCAATTGGTAGAGAAGGCATCAAGGTGTACCCAGCCATACTCTTTACCTATCTACTGACGGGGAAAACATTGAAATTTGTATTCCCCAACACCTGGAAAAGATTGCATCACTCAAAGACTTCGAAACGAATGCAATTACTCAAGTCCATTTATCATATAATACACGTGGAATGGAGTAATAGATGAATGAAATTCATTTTGCTCTGCCAACTGAATGGTAAATTTCTAAATTTTTGTTGATGTTTATAACATGCTGAATAAAAAATTAGCATTTTTTAGCAACTCTATTCTATGAAGTGGTAGTCATCACATGCCTCATATAAAATATTCATAAAAAAAACAAATTTTACGAAGCGTACTAACGTAGTTAAGTATTTTGTGTCTGCGTTATATATTATTACTCTCATAATATTTTCCCCAAACAGAATTTTTAAAGAGTTTACGAAAACATGAAAGAAAGTGTTTTATGAGGTCGATAGAAGTATTTATGAGGGAGAAATGTGGAAAGAAGATATTTTTTGGATCAGTATTCCATTCACATTCCAAAGAAAGTAAAAGCAGCAGTATGTGAGGTTAATAAGAAAATTAGTTATTTCGCATACAGGATATTTCGTCTACAGGATTACAGTCTACAGGATGGAGAACAAGGCAGAAGATTACTTAGGATAGGATCAGTTTGGCTTTAGGAAAGGTAAAGGTACACGTGACGCCATATCAATAATGAGGTCAATGATAGAAAGGAATATGGAGTTAATCAAGATATATTTATTTGTCTGCTTCTTATATTTCGATAAGGCGTTTGATATGGTACATTGGGAACACCTAATGAAGGTATTTCCGAAGATAGTAGTAGACTGGAGGGACAGGAGACTTATTTGAAACCTGTATCTGTCTCAGACTACACAGGCGAGGGTAGTGGATGGAGTATTGGGGTGGGGTAACAGGGTGTGTAGTAGTAGGTCGGGGGTTAGACAGGGTTGTCCGTTATCACCGATGCTTTTAAATGTCTACGTGGACCTATACCATTCCCTCCGCACCCTTCTTGATCTCCATCCTCATTTTCATGGGGGTGAACTTATCAAATCAATCAGGTATGCAGACGATCCAGATTTCAAGATAAGATAAAGTTTGCCAATCAGATACTCCGGTCGTTGACTGATTCTAAAACTAGCTCTTCCAATAATTCAATAGCGCTGCTTAGTTTATCATGACTTAGTTTTCCATATTTATTCCGAAGACTCGGACGATATGGGGTGGGCTTCAAACATTTTAAATAGAAATGAAATATTAAAATATTCAACAAATATATATTTTAATCACGTGTCCATATTTTCGTCAAATACGCTTCCCAGAACAGAGGTTGGAAGAAAGAGTAACACGAAGGTACTCTGCAATTGATATTTACGTATATTTGAGAAAATAGACGTTCGGGTGAGAATTACACTTTTTTCAAAATGTATCACCACTCACTACTTTAAGTATATTTCCCATTGCCAATTTCGAGGCCAGTTCTTTGTAAATGCGAGCAGTGATCGTGCATCGAATGAAGCATAGCCATTGACGTCTACAGGATTTCCTAACATCCGCATTGCACTATCTAGGTTCTGTGTTTATTTATGAATTCACTTGGTATATATTTTACGACAGATGATATGGTGATTATGAGAAAATGATTGCACAGATTATCTTAACTTCGGAGTTTGCTATATTCCTCAAAACTGATTAATGAATGCGGTTGCTCAAGTTTTAAACCAAGTGATTCCAGTGCCTTTTTCTGAAATCAAGTGACTTTACTCTTATGACTCTCATTTCCGAGTACAATAAGGGAAAATTTAATGTGTAAAAAATTTAGAAATTGAAATAAGTTTATTTTAGGGAAAAAAATAGAAAAGAAATTTTAGTGCACGTAAAATGTGGCCAGAAACTGCTTCAATGTTTTCCGTAATTAGAACATTTTCAGGAACACATTTTGCTTTGTAATTAAGAATTTGGCTGCCCCAAGTTGGTGAATTTACTATTTGATGCATGAGGTTCAAGGGAGTAGTTTGCAAGGCTACCTCACAGATATATTTTTCTTTACCACCAGTCTTAATATTAAAATTGCTCCAATCGATTTTAGGGATATTGATATATACATCGACTGTTAAATATTGTTAGTTTTTTCGAAAAAGTCGCTTCTGTCATTCATGTGAAGTTTGAACGTTGAAAGATAGGGTCTAATGACCTATAAAATTTGCATAAGTAGACTCATTTGGATCGAGTACTTCCGAATGAGCACTTTCTAAACAGTTACCTGGAATTATCTCCGCTCTTGTTTCGCATAAGTTCTCTGTTGCAGTAAACACATCACCCCAACAGCTATTCACTCTATAATTTTTGTAAGCTAAGAACAACTAAACTTTCAGGTCCAATAATTATCCCTACATCTCTGGTTTGGATAAAGTGGTGAAATTCGATTACTTTATTCTTAAAGGCTTTGCAGTTAACTACTATTATAGAAATAATTTCCGCGCCAAAAGGATTATCTATAGAACCAAAGGATAACTTTTCTAATTTTTTTATCAATCCTTTAGCAATTGGTCTGCCTTATTCACTCTTATTCTCGTGCATGTACCTTGCGTGTACATCACTTTCACTGCCACTTAGTTTATCGGGGGCAAAATTATCTATCAAGGAATATAAAAATCAATAATTTGAACCACATACCAACGTGCCCTCTATCCTGTATGGAACTCATCGACGTGACGCAGCTTCCTATGATTAAGTCATCCCTGTTTGCCCATAAGGTTGAGTGTTCAGAGAGCATCAGAAATATTCCAACTTTTACTCTCATTAAATGTGGGTCGATTAGTTTTGCTATCATTTTTTAGTCAGTTACCCCGACACTGAATTATATAGAACATGTAGTCGACTACATGAATGCTAAAAATTTGTGGATTGACCATCAACATCATCCTACTGGAAGCCTTTGTTTTTTATTTATTTATTTTAGTATATTTCCTGTAATCTGAATTATCTCAACAGCATTTCGTAAACCATGGTATTGAACGTATTCTATCAACATGTATTCTGATTATTGACCAAATTTCGATTTCGTAAAATTATTACCTTCATCAAAACATAAGAAATATAATTTCAGAAGTTCAGACGCCAAATTCAATTTACTTTGTATATAATTCCTTAAAGGATGAGGTAGTCAAGTGGGTAGAGCACTGAGCTACTAACCGGAGGGCCAGGGTATTATTCCGCGTGACGCATCTGGGCACCTGGACTGCTGACCGAAGGGCCCTGGTTCGATTCCCGGTGACGAGCGATTCTGGGTTGGGAGTCGAAGTGGGTTCGACACGTGGTAAAAAACCCATGGTCCTCATCGTGAAAAATCACAGGTGGTACAGGAAAAGTAACTGGCCCCCTAGCCTGATGTGTGAATTTCACACGACACTCTTTCAAGGTTATATAAATGAAAAATATAATCTTAGCTTTCGCGGGTGTCTTGGAGAATTTGCTGATGACCTGACGTTAAGCTAACGTGATGATTCCGTGGATAAGGTAAAAAAAAAAACAGAAGAAGAATGGAAAAATTTACGTGGGAGGTTTTATTATAATTATTTACAAAGAGAAAAGACTAAAAACCTTCCTTATGATTTGTGCAATAAATCCAGAGTAAATAGTGTATTCAATTGGCGATTTTACTCTATTTTCATGTATTATTTTAACCCATCATGATCATGTGTTACACTAAGTATATTGGTGTAAATATCAAAAGTACTTCCCCTATGTGTAAACGTGAAAAAAGATTATTTTTATAACAAAAGTTAATATTTTTTTATTGGAGGCCAATGATGCTGAATTTTTATTTAATATTTTATGAAATATTTCTTCTCCCTTGCAAAAATCTAAATCACCTGACTTCTAATTTCTTGTAAATGTGCGTTTTTGCTAATTTTTGTAATGGAATGTAAGAATTGCTTAACTATCGGTCAGCCAATATTCTTTAGAGTTAAAAAATCTTTCGTTTATTTTTGTTCATGTGGAATATAAGTGTGATAAACGTAGAAGCAAAAAAGTGTATTTTTTCTCGTTCTGCGTTACCTTTCGATGACAGAAAACTGCATATCGTTGTTATCCAAGGCGTTTATTATAAACTTACAACTCTCACATTTGTAGAATTGTAATTTTAATTTCATCATCGGTAATAACATTAATAGTCCAGTAATAGTCAGACTTCCTAATTTAAGTAATATTATGACTCAAAATTGATAATAGGTTGAGTGTATGCACGTATTATTAGGAACAAAATTTCCAGGAGAAAATAAAATTCAGAGAACAGAATGTCCTTCGTGCAGGGGAATTGTAATGATTGCGCCCTCGTTTCGTGATAGGGCACTAGAATGAGTTCACCTAACATCTACAATTGATAACAAGCCGACTTTTTGGCACTCTGTAGTGAATCATTCGTAATAAAATTACCTTGGTTCACCCAAGTTTTCCGTTGAAGAATCTTCTCAATTATGCATGGTGACCTTCATGGCACAGAATAATCGATCGTTGACTTCTTCGATAATGCATTAGGAGTCGGGAGTAGTGGACGAAGGGCACAATGATTGGTGAATAAAATCTCCTCTTACCATTTCATTTCCGTACTCAACAGTGTTTAATAGAATCTCCTATTCAAATTTTTAAACTCACTAAATTAGATAGGAGAAACCTTAAATTTAAAAGTAGTGACATCTCGAAGTAGGCATGTCCAAATGAAAAGAAAAAGGATCAAATACAATACCAAAGCCCTCTGCCAATTGTATCGACGTCCCCGTACACACCCCTCCCGTCAAACCCCACCTATGAATACCAAATCACCCTTTTAACACCACTCCAAAGGGAAGGCCCCAAGGAAAGCCTGTCAATACAAGATATCCATACCCTCTCACCTCCTACTCCCCGCAGCCTCCACTTTTAACTCTTCCCGAAAATCCACAAGGTTGGTACCCCTGGGCAGCCCATAATTTTCAACATTTCTTCCCCAACAGAGAGCATTTCTTCATTTGAGGATTTACAATTACCACCAATAGTCAGATCCTTCCCATCCTACACCTGTGACTCCCACCATTTCATTGAAACACTTGAATTTTCCCCTTCCCACTAACCAGCCTCTTCTCATGGCCACGATTGACGTTTTATCTATATACACCTCCATTCCACGCGTCAAAGGACTTTCCGCTTTTCACGCTTTTCTTTCCCGTCGCCCGGCACCTGCGTCACCCTCTACAAACTTCCTTGTAACATTTCCCCAATTTATTCTGACTCACAACGCCTTCAACTACAACAAACAAATTTTTCTCCAGAAAATAACGTACGGATGTCGCCGTCGTACGCAAATCTCTTCGTGGGTGATAGGGTGATATGGAAGACTCATTCCTCCGAAGCCAGTCCCAAAATCCAGCCATGTGGGTCAGGGACGTCGATGATATTTTCGTTATCTGGACCCATGTTGAAGCATCCCTTTTAAATTTAATTGAAAATCCAGCGCCCACGGTGCAAACTATGCCCCCTTCCCTGACCTCTATCCATTATATGTGTCCCCAGCAAAACTCTCCCACCACATATGGCAACCAATGGCAAATGCACATCTCAAAATGTCATCTACCTGCTCCAATGTAAATTCTGCCCCTCCTTTTGCATCGGAGAATGTACCACCCTTTTGAACTTGCAAATCAACGATCATCGTTTTTCCACGACAAGTCTCACCCCGGTACTTCCCGCTTCTATTCACACCTGGTTCCACAGTTAAACTTTTAACGAGTGCTTCACCGTCTCCATCATTCAGATTCTAACACCGAATGCCTCGCAAATCGGGGTGCGTGCGCACGAACTCGCGTACACATCGCTAACAGAAGCATGGTTAAAACCGGGGATTAATTGCACCCGTTGACCGCCACTACCCCGAAAACTTTTGCAACCCCAGTCCAAAAACCCCACCCAAATCCCCCCTTCTCCGTGGAAATCCACGCCGACCACAGCGCACGTGAGGATTGCCGAATACAGCCAGTCCCTATATCTCTCAGCTGATTACGAAGCGTGAGCTACGAAAGCTACTTTTAATTTGTGATCGTGATATTTCTTTTATGTTTACTATCCATTTTCTACTGTGTCTGTATCGTCAATGATTTGGTTATATATCCCTCCCACACCCATTTCTTTTTGCAGCCTGACATGCTTGACATGGGTGGGAGGGCTTGCTTGTTCTGTTGATCCCCAGATCAATGCTGGCGGGAACATGAAAATCGCTCCTGGTAGAGTCACTGAAAAGTCGTCCACACATTGTCTGTTCCTCAGAGAGGCGGCTTTTTTCACACAAGTTCCTCAGAGCACACAATACTGAGAAAAGAGAAAAAAAAGGGGCATATGGCCGACTTCGCTATTTAATAATTCGATATTTTTTAACACGTAGCCTTATGGCACAAGTGATATTTTATATTTTAAATCAATTTCCCATGGTGAGTTCTTCTCGGGATATCCAACGGGTAATATCCTCCATTGGAGCCGACCGACGTTTCGATGTCCGACTCGTGCATCGAAACGTCGGCAGCACTATGAACATACACCGGGAAAGCATCAGATTCTTTTTCAAATTCACATGTACAGATTTTCACGAAAATATTACAAAATATACTTAATACAACAAGAATACATTTTTTTAATTACGGTATATTACCGAACTATATGAATGTAACAAAAATAAAAAAAAATAATCTTCATCAAAAATTCAATGCCGAGCGTGAAACAAGCAATTAGATTGGCAACGTCGTTCGCCAGCCGAATTGGGATTGAAAGCAGACGACGACGCGTCGTCTACGTGCAGTTTCACTTGTGGAAAGTATAAAAACTCAATATTCAAGCTATGGTGAAGCTTTGCTCAAAATTTTGAAACTTATAAAATAGTATTACCCTCCTCAAGGACCCAAAAAGTCCCTATAATCAATGCCAATGTCTCAGGTTATTTATTTATTTGACAATAAGGGAAGTGCCTCTTACAGAAGAATTTTTTTACGAAGATAAAGTGTAAGAAAATATTGATGAACAAAACATGCTGTAAAATATGTTTTGTTCATCACAACGAAGCAAACAAAAAAATTTGTATAAAAATGAAAATGGTGCAAAGATTGTATCTTCGGTATTTTTAGCAATAGGTTGCAGTCAATATTGTTTAGTGAGTAACTTAACCAGCTGACATAGTGCACAAATTTATGTTCGATTTTTCCAATTTCCTTAACAAGCGCATTATACCAGACTGTTGTGCCATATTCAATTTTGAAGGAACTATTAAGCAATATAAACTTTTTAATGAGATTAAATTTCTTAAAATGTTGTATATTGCGTATTATTAAGCGTCGAGTTTTTAAGGCATGTTTTATATGAAAGTGACATGGACTAAAAATTGTATAGAAGAGTCACACATCATACCTAAATGCCTTACTTCTGAAATACGAGATATCACTGTTGTGTTAACTTTCACGAGGTAGTCATGGAAGATGGAATTTTTATGACTATGGGGGGTGATTATATTGCATTTGGTAATATTAAGCTGCACTACACTGGTGTACACTGTCAAAAAGTATGGTGAAAATAGCAGAAAATATTAGGACCGCAGGGTTGATAGCAGGATAATATTAGGATTATTAGGAAGTAAGCTTAGGCAATGTTGTCGAGCGCATTTGTAGCGGTTTTTCGTACATATTTTAACTATTATATTGATTTCCATATCAAAACAAAGATTTTATCAAAACTACACCAATTTTACTGCCATGTAGCTATAATGCACCATTCCGTAATTGATAATAACGTTTAAAGAGTTCATATTGTCATAAAAGGCGAAATGGACGGCAACCATGACATTCCCCACCCACTACGTCAAAAAGTGCTGCAATCAACGTAAAATCTTAAAATAAAAGTTCAAAATTATATTAATAGGAACAAAATCATTACTTACTTCCGTTTTTAGAGGAATAAAGGTAAAATAGTGCGCTCACAATTTACAAGGTGAAATAAAAACACATGAAAATCATCAATCAATGACCTACGATTTCCGCTCCAACCACCTAAGGTGATGGTGTCTCAGTAAAAGCACTAGAGAGAACCCACGGAAAGCAACGAGAAACCACCTCAATAATTTTCCTCAACACTTACGATGAGTACAATAAAAAAATAAAACCTGTTAACTAAGGGGTGAGCGTCGTCGGGGCAGTCAAAGCCTCCGTGGTCGTCATCACACAAAACCCTTGCACAGCCAAATCGACAGCGCCAGAAAAGAAGACTCAAAAGAGGAACTCAAGTGACAGAATAGGGACTTCAAATGATGAGGGCAGGGAAGTTTCTGGAGGATGATGAGGGCAGGGAAGTTCAAACAGGGGATTGAGAGAGAAAATACTGATATGCTAGGCTTTTGCGAGGTGAGATGGAAGATTAGAAGGAGTTATTAAAGTGATAGTTATAGAATTATATTCGACGGAGGGGAAGAGAGGTAGCGTGGAGTAGCAGTAGTATTAAACAAAAAGGTAGGAAGAGTGGTATATATCGACCTCCCTTCCTGCGATCTCCCTCCTCCGGAAACTGTGACGAATGACTCCTCGCCGGTGACGTGGTGAGCGGCTTCCTCTTTCTCTCGTTCAGGTGCAGAATATGGCAGGTGCTACACCGTCTGTGTTCCTTCACTTCACGAGATCATCATTCTGCGTCCTTACTCTTCCCAAGACCATATTTGTTCTCTTTCCCTCTCTCTCGGGCCTGGCCACTGGCCGGTACTTAGAAACATCTTTTCAGTGGCCGGAGAGAAGGTGCCAATTACGTCACTTGGGGCAGGTAGGTGTCTCGACACCGACCCCATGAACTCCGTCGCACTTGTTACCAGGTGGAATTCAATCGTCCATGTCTGTGATTTTCTTCGTTCACTCGCAAACTTGCCTTCTCTTATCTACAAAAAAAATAGCATCGTCTAAATAACAACTTTTTCATGCTTCTTTTTCTATGTATATTACATGTGCATAAACAAACAAATATCATAAATTCGGAAAACTAGAGAATATATGTCTCATAGCCCTCTTGTTTCGTAATCTTCTTCATATCTTTGCTCATTCTAGCAGGAGTTAAAAGTCTAAGACGCACATTTCGTACGAAAAATGCTCTAATAGAATTAGCATATACTTTTGAAATGGTGTTTTTCTCTAAGTAATACTTTTTAGTCAGTTTTCAGTTTTAGTGAAAAAAATCCAATTTCAATTATGTTACTATTATTATTCTCGTCTAAGGAATTATTATAATAAGCCAGTCTATCTATCTAGATGATTCGTCTTTTTTATGACGCGGGAACCTATCGCCCCTGGATAAAAAAAGAAATTTTTTCTGCACCGTTGGAAGGGTTTGAAGTTTCTTGTAATATGTTTAAGGATGAAGAAGAATATCACGAATACAATTATTCACGGTGTCAGTTTCGGATACGAGAAATTATTCTTTGCGAATACTGAACGACAAGAATGAGACATTTCTTCACTGAATAAAAGATTTAGTTTTTACCTAAATTTCAATGATAATTTAATAAAATCACTTAATGATGATGATATAAAACAGGGAAACCTATGTTATAATAAATTATTTAATTATGTGAAATAGTATATATTTTGGCCATAAAGTAAGTTCCTATTCCACCGTCTTTCGAATATTTGTGCCATATTTCTTGGTATAGGTATTTTTCTCATCACTACCTGTTACATAAAAATCGATCAACTTATTTTCATTTCACATTTAAGTTGCGATCGAAGATCTACCTAAAATTGGTGAAGGTTGATGGGTCTTCAATAAATGGCTTCTATATATCGTAGATAGTTATGCAAAAGAATTCAATAACTGGGATGGATAAATGGCCTTCCACGATAAGGAGAACAGGTCAGAAAAGACGAAGCAGCTGAAGGAAGGTGGATTTTTTTTTCACGGACCTGGCATTTAACTCTTTTCTTTCCTATTCGTCGTAACTGCTCATACTCAATCAATTTCGATTTAATAATTAGAAGTAAAAATGCCTTTAAATTAGTATGCGATGATCCCTCACCATGGACTACTTGACATTGTGAAAGAACTTGAATTTTTTGATGGTCTCAAGAACTATGCTTTCGGGAGCGATTATAATTCCTCATTAGTGTCACTCCGCCCAGAGAGATGGATTACCACCACGGAAAAGGTAGTAGAAGGATGGTCTTTACCTCAGTGAGGCGGACGCAAAGGTGCCTAGCATCTGACCCCTGTGGGGAGGTCAATGGTAGTATTGATGATCCTTTAAAAAAAATGTTATGGAAGGCAAAAGAAAGCATGAATTATTTCTCTCACAAAAGGAAGATGGAAAAATCTGAATGAAAAATGCTGGCAACTACGGGGCTCAACCCTCAAGGGCGGATGCCGTCTCCGGCAGCGGAAGAGGGAAGGCCTCCGAGGTCGTAATAACACAAAATCAACGCAGAGCGGAATCAACGGCAGTCGGGAGCCAATGCACAAAAGAGGACCGAAATGTTAAAATATGTATTTTGAATGTTAGGGAAATATAATACTAGGAATTTGGAACACATCAAGCAGAAGTCATAGAGTAGAAACAAATGTGTTAATTGTGCGACATGAGATTGAAAGATACTGGGTTATAAATGGAGCTATAGTTACAGTAAATATATATCAAAGGGGAAGGAAACCTCCCTGTTGTAGCAGTAGTAAAATGTAACATGGTAGGAGGAAGAGCCCTAAAAATAGATCAGCTGTTATTATTGGAGATTATAGCACTTTCAAAGAACGGGGTTCTTAGGTTTGTATGCCAACAAGTAGATATAGGGAGGAAATATAGAATAGAATAGAAACAAACGTTATTATTCTGGGAGGATCTCCCTCGAACATATTATATACACTGGAATTAACATGTTGAGAAACAAGAAAATGCATCTTGTCATTTGTACAATTGAAATTACACAATATTTAAGCAATAAACAAGTTGG
>LYUA01001758.1:306359-316605 GCA_002093875.1 Calopteryx splendens | reverse complement strand
TGAGCTCTACCCTCACCTACTAATCAGACCTTCGGGTTGATTACTGTGATTTTATATGGTTGTGTGTGTATATATATATATACACACATACATACGTACATACACACCTTGAGCGTTGAATTTGTCTTTGAGACAGATTAAGGAAAGTTAGACAGAAAACATATAGAAACAAACACACGATAAGTAAAATTTACGGAAAAAATGTATCACATCCGGTATGCTAATCTACGTGTTGCTCATTACAAAAAAAAATGTAAATGGAAATCCGGTACGCCTTTCAGCGACATAAATCCGATCGTTCGTTGGAGCAGAAAAACTACCATAGTGCTTTCTTCACTTTCTTACAGGCGACTCTTACATACTTTATCTTCACTTCTTACTTTTTGCGAGAGGTTCCCTCTCTCTCACAAGTAAATTGTTCCAGTTTTTCTTGGCACCGTCCCCCTAGTGATCTCTCCCAGTCCCACACTCTTTGGATCAGTCGTTCAGTCGATCCTTAGAGCGAGGTCTTCTTCTGATCTCTTTAATCGGCTCCCACTTCTCAGCCATTTACATCCAGCACTTCCTCATTCGGCATCCTCTCTCCATCCAGCTAATCCACTCCATCCCACGCCTCACTCACCTCCCATCCCAGGGCCTCGCTCGTTCATTCTTTCCCTTTTTAATGCCCCCCTTTTTCATCGCCCGAAGTGCCAGACGCATGCGGCATCGTGCTCCGCACCAAATGCTTCGGCTTATCCGTTTCCGAGGCTCCCACCGCGCCCTCACCCTCTCCTCCTGAAATCAATGTTCCACTGGCGTATAACCCTCCCCCCCCATCCTGTTTTTTTGTAAAGGGCGATGAGGTTTCTTGAATCCTCCCGGGCATGAGAAAAGTCTGTTTTCGCCAATTGGAGAAAAAGTGAAAGTAATTGTCTCCAAATGACGTGGATTTATCTTCCTCGCTCGTTATTGGTGCTGCACGTAAATGTGCAAGTATGATACCATATCAAAACATTTCTGACTTGGTTTATTTTACGGAAATCGAAGTAGGTACCGTTTAGGAATATATTTCAGGATAGGTATTGATTCTGCCTAATTTCTTCTTTTTCAACATAGGATGGAAATGAGAGGCAATGGACAATTATACCCCAAGATTTTTCTTTTGCTTCTTCTTCATGTTCCTACCTTTCGTGATTACCATAAAGGCACCGAAATTAATATGGATCACTAGATTGATCACTACCGCCATTTTTTATTTGAGTAAGCTGTAAACGTTTGCTATATCAACATTCTAGTTGTAATTTAATTTCAAACACTTGTGTCGGCAGGGGTATTTATGGGTCATGAATTTATTCCAAGAACACAGTCCAGTACGAAATTTACACGCGATTTGACATTTTAATTTTTCGATTTAACCCTGTGAGGCACACCTACCGACATATCAGTGCCCATCTAATGAACTAAATGTATGTCATTATTAAATGATGACGTGTATTTCATTAAGTACCTTCGGAGAAATTTCCCTCGAAAATATTAACCTATGGCCATGTTGATGAAAAATCAAACAGTTTTTAATATAATGTAGTCGTGTTTAAAGGAAATAATGTTATGTAAAAATATGCTTTAATTTTCTCTTTTCCTTTTCTCATTTGTTTCTGGATGTGATATACTAATTAACCCGTAATTGAGATAGTAATTTCATATACCTTATTTTTCGTCTGTGTTGTCCAAGTGACTTATTTTGAGTGTTCCGCATAATGTTTCTATTGGTTCGGATACAATCGTTTCAAGGCATGTCTATACTTCATACAAGATGCCTTTTGCTTTTATTTTGCCAATGTCTCCGTTAGCCTGACTGTGAGATGTCAACTTTTGGATTTTAGGAATCTCTAGACTGCCGTTATGCTGTAAGCAATTTGAAAGATTGGACATTTTTGTTTATCATTTTATGAATATTGTATTGGAGTATTTAAAGCCTTGGAATTTTTGATAGGTATATTTGCAACGGTGATCAAGGTATATTGAAAATTACGCCATTTAAAATTCTCGCCTAGGAAACATATTTGCCTTATATTTGTATACCAAAATCTCGTAATTTCTTTGAAAATCATCAAATTCACCTTCAGAACACTTTTATATGCGAATAATAAAGTGCATGTACTTTTAATCCCAAATAAAATATTTTTTATTTCCAACTTGTACTTGGCCGTTAGTGTGCATCACCTTTACTCTTAAATATTTAGTTATTACATTTTACTGGCGCCGAAACGGGCTGAATTATTATTAAATACAAATGAAAAAAGTGCTTAGGGAAAAAACAGTTTGTTCTGTACTTATTCCACAAAGTTAAGACCGAAACCATCAATTTCACAGATAAGTACTAATTATAGTGCTAACTTTTCTGGATATAACTAAATTAGCTATAACCGTCAAGGTTATAATTGGTTTTATTGTGTTTTTTAAAAACATTTCCGTAAAATGAAATTTTCATTGATTAACCGAATTTTTTCATCAATTTGTGTTGTGATGTTGATTAAATTTTCTTAGTTTTGAATTCCAATTACATGCATACAAAAAGAGGCCCATCACCGGAATGACCCCTCCATTTTACAATGTTCTTGTTACGGTTTTAATTCGCAGAATACCCAATTCTTGAAATTTCGATTTATCACACGTTCGAAGCTTTTGTAATGGAAATTTACCGCTAATATATGGATGGCCAATTCGTTGGATTGTTTTTCTCTTGTGGGGGAGATATTTGGGGGCAGTATTTTGACGCCAGAAATAATCTGATAAATAGCTGGTTTATTTTTTGGTAACACAATGTCGATCGCCCTTTTTGACAGCTTCACAGAGTAAGGTAAACATTGGAATTACGGTGAAACAGGCAAGAATCAAGCTTTATCGACGATTTCCATTCCATATTGGTCAAATTTATAAACACGATTTTGCATGAAAGTGAAATGGACTTTTATATTTCTGCGATATATTAATTTGCGAAAGCAGCAACAGTTTTAAATAAATTTTTTCAAGTGTCTATTTTTGTGCGGTCATCTGAACTAACCTGCAGTATGGCAAGGCAAAACTCGCTCTTTAGACAAAATGAGAAATCGTAGAAATGCCCATGTTTATTTAAATTTCATTAGTGTGAACTGCGAAAAGCCACGTGAGAATTTTTTTCATAATACAAATCAATGAGCTCAAGAAATGGAATTGTTGTAGATAAGCCATGCGTTTGAATACAGGAAGACGGCGCAAAAAGCGTAACGTGGAAGGTTAAATATGATTTGCTTCTATTCGAATTATTTTATCACTTTGTGCATTTGCCTTGGCCTTAAATCTTTTGACATTCCACAAAGTTTACTGTAACGCCTAGTTTTGGCATTCTGTCGAATTTGTTGCACGTATATTGGAGGACTAACTTGGATGCTTATCCCCAAAAACTGTACTCATTGTGAACAGACGTATCCGTCGAGTACAAAAATGTCCTCTGCAGAACGACGTAATATTTTTAAACTAATCATCGTCCGTTTTTTAATGTTTTAATGAGAAAATCTTTGTTTATTTTTTTAATTCCTTTGCCTTTTTTAAAGGAATATTAGATTACTGGCTTCTGTCCTCGAGCCGTGTGGTGTATCTTTAGAATCCTGGCTAGTGCGTGCGAATTGATCGATTTCGTATGGCGTTGCGAAGAGAAGCTAGGGTGAACAAATAACTGGGAGACGTTGGAAGGTAGGTAGAGAGAGAGGGTTGGAGAGAAAGAAAGAGATCCGCTTATGGGTGTTATGAAAGGAGGGGATTATTACTGGAGGAGGCCATC
This sequence comes from Calopteryx splendens, assembly GCA_002093875.1. Taxonomy (NCBI): domain Eukaryota; kingdom Metazoa; phylum Arthropoda; class Insecta; order Odonata; family Calopterygidae; genus Calopteryx; species Calopteryx splendens. The sequence goes on along the minus strand of LYUA01001758.1, from coordinate 312,803 downwards.
GTTAAGACATGACATGACGTTATTGCCTTCATCATTCAAAAGGTTAACGGCCATTGATACGGAAATAGGACGTCTTTGTGTCGTGTGGTAGGGTAAGGCTCTAGCTCCTGCTCATCCATCTCCATCTCTTATAGTTCTTCGGTACTGAATTTTGCTCCACCAGTAGATATTAATGTGTAAAATAGGGTATATGGGTGTAAATTCTATCGAGTTTCACGTTTCGACTTATGGCAATGGTGTTTTAGGTTTGGTTTTGCATTAAGCCGTGCGATTAAATTGTCTTTGATCATTTAAACAGTTTAGGCATTTAAGTATCTTTCCCTTAATATTCTATATCTTCAATCTCTTTATATTCAATCTATATCTTGCTGATTCTTTTCTAAAATTGAGTTGTAATAAAAAAATATAAATTTCTCCTCTGTACATTTTCAGGGTTGGTTTCTTTTCTATAACGGTCGATTTCGTGTGCTCATTTTAGTTTTAAGTCAGAAAGAATTTAGATAATTTGTAACTACTCCTTGTTTATGAAGGTAAATCTCATAAACAGGGTTCATGTGAGCTAGACTTAGAGAGACTTAGCTAGACTGAGCGACAGCGGGCCTGTTAAACTGCCTAAACTAAGGGGATACATAGGACAAGCAAGATTTAATTGATTTTCCTTTTTTCTGGGATTCTACTCAGGCAATGTGGTCAGAAATCTCTATTGTATGTCCTGATATTTTCGTTACTAATAAAAGCATACCATTCGTACTGAGTAAACTATACAGAACATTAATGCTATCGACTTTTCTATCGACGTGTTTTTTTATTTCCTTGGTCTGATTGTTTTCAGCTGAATAACTAGGTATCGAAAGTTAATGCAATACTTTGATAAGATGCTTTCAATGGGAAACACAATCCTTGTGCCAATAACTGTTATTGTACAAACGGAAGGGCTATAATATGTTGTAAAGACCCCATCCTTTCTCATACGTCAAAATGTAAGAGGTGACGGTGGCCTGTCTTCCTGAATATCTCTGAATCTTTACAGTGTATGCGGTACCTCTCCTTGTGATAAAACTCCTGTGCACCTGGTAAGACGACGGCCATTAGTCAACAGACATAAAATAAGAGCTGCGTGTATTTTATGAGCGAAGGAGTTAGGCTTTAGAAATACTAAGCCAGGAGAGCTGGTGAATCGAGGCGACGTTGAGAGGAAGTATTCTTATGAAAGAGATAAAATATGGAACGGAAACCATTAGAAGTATGTACACAAAATATTAAGAAGTTCATCCTCATTAAATTCCGCTGTCTTTGTGATGTATCGTTAGTTTGATTATGTATATATGCTTTCTCTATAAGACCATTATTCTGCATTTCTTACGTAAGAGAAGAAAAGTTATGGAGGATAATTAGGCAATTTTTTTAAAAATACGTAAAAATAGGTGAGTCAGAAGTTTCAAAGACAAGCCACTAGACAATCACATGATAAACAGTGAGAGATGAGGGGTATTGAAAATCAGTTTTTATCTTTTTGTAACCTTAAAAAAAACGATTTAGCTGAATATGAAATGCCGTCTATTTTTACTAAGCGTGATTACTTACGGCCGGAAAATCATAAAAACCTCCACAATCCGTGAAATCTAGTAAAACGTGCTACAATTTTATTTTTGTTTTTAAGGGAAATCCTCAGTAAAAACACCATTATCATTATATTTGCAATTGAAAAATGCTTGTTTTCACTAAAAGTTTGATGTGGAAATGAATTTTTTTGGCACAGAAAACTGGGTTAAGTTAGTGAAATGTGTAATTCCATGATTGTCTCTTTAGCATGTGTTTTGCATATGCTTCGTTTTTTTCACTATCCTGCTTACTTGTGCCTTTTTTTTATCGCACCGACCTCAGTACGGTGGCCGATTCTGAAAAGGCTGGTAAATAGAGGTGGGTGAAAAGGATGTATTTTATGAAGGAGATGCAGCTTGTGTCACTGAAGTTTGAAAGCATTTGCTGTTCTCTTTAGGCTTGCGTAATAGCTTCATCACAATATTACTGACGCCGTCCGATACACGAAAATATTCCCGCTCTCCAGTTCTCAGCATTGGCACGCGAATTGTGGGAGGCCTATGAGTATAAAGTCGCGTGCAAAAGCTCAGGGACACCTGTTGGTACCGTCTGTTGAGAACCACTTCGAAGACTTGTGGAAAAGCATTTATTCCCTGTGAAAAAGTCGAAGCTTTCATTGCTTCCCATGTAGATAAGTTATTTTTGTCATCGCACCCGTGAGATAAAGGCGGAATTGGAAATAGATTTAATAATGGAGGTCGTTGAAGGCTGTTTTTACCACAATGCGTGGAACATAGCCTTGCACACTGGCTGTCGAATATCAGAGATCCTTAATAAAATTTTCGATCAATACAAAAATATAAAAATGGCCTTGATGTTTTGTATTTTATATTATCTGATAATTTATTCCTCGAAATAACACCACCCTTCCCCACTTTTTGAACCTGTTCTGCTCCGCTACTTTGTTCGTGATAACAGTTTACTCAGTAGGTTCTGTTAATCACGTTACATTATCCCTCATCCAGATATTGGAGAGTCTTTGTCACCACTTATCCTAAATTTTACCATATCATAAAATAAAAATGTTTGGTGAGTCGTGCGACACGATAGAATCATACAAGTTTTTTTTACTTCTACCCTATGGTTCTACTTTAATTATATCATTAATTGAATGTAGATATTTGTATGCACGTGGGATGGATATAATTTAATGACTAAATATTTATGCACTTGGTAACATAGACATCGGTTCTTAAAAGTTTTGTGTGCCGTTATTATTCACGGCCTAAATTGTCGACATTTTCTAGTTAAATATCGAATTATTAGTTCACTCGGTTGATTTTAATGTCATTGGAAACTTGGTAATTACGATCATTTTTTACACTTCGAATGGAAATTTCGTCTTTATATGTCATCTTTTCTTGAAGCTATCTCTCATATAGATGGGTCTCTGAAAAAAATTGGTAAATTAGTTCTCCTTGGCGTAGACTGGGCGTAGACTGGTGGAGTTGAGTGAAATAATATGCTGCCTTAAGCTGCATGGACGTTGGGTACTCATATGAGTCTCCGAGTAACTGCCTCTTTATGTCCCCCTTTCTTGGAAGTAGCATCTTGGCGCGCAGGTGCGTTAGAAATAGACGAGTTCAAAATAGGTATTTGTGTGCTCCGGGCAAGTGCCTTCTGCCACGTTGTAGTAATGATTTAATGCCTGCCTCTAAAGCTGTTAATGACTTTATGTTCTCTGGATGTCTATGCTGAAGGCTATCAAACATCCATTAACCATGGACATTTTTGTGATCTCACATCAGCTGTTGTTGAGTGCTTTATTGATCTTGTAATCCGATGTCCAGAGGCCAAATTATCTGCTGAACGTTAAACAGAAAAGAATACGTTATTTCACGAAAAGAACTGCTTGCCAGCCTTGAGGATAAGACTGTTTGACCTCGGACCCTAATAAGTGGAAAAAAAATGTAGTAGGATAGCGGTGAATTCTTCATGCCATGCATCCTGAGGTACTATTGTTATCTGCCTAAAAAGGAGCAAGTTTTGAGGTGGTAATCTACCTGTTTATGGCTTATTAAAATTCCATGCTGGCCTCGTGTCTGCCCTAAATTTAAAGCCACAGAAGGAGCCCCATGGTGGGCTCATTTTTACGATCGATGAAAATTATTGCGGTGTCATAAAAATATTGAATTATTTGGGCATCACTGTGCTTCATGTATTTAAGCATCCGTTCACGTTCCTTAGATACCATGAATTTCCTTATCTCATTCATTTTCTTTCTTTTCCGATCAGTTCATAAAAAGCGGTTTGTTACCGTTATTTTTTTCTCGTCTGAATGCCCCGACGGTTTATCACAGCGATTTCCTTTATAGTTAATGGGGAAGGGGGATGGAATTCAGCTCCGCGTGCTTATTTTTAATTTATTTATAAATTCAAGGTCCCAGGTCTTGCCAGAAATGCTCGATGCTTCCCGTATCTGAGACCTCTTGACTGGTGCCTTCGCTGGTCGCCGCCTAGCAGATCAGCCCTCTTGTTTTCGGTGTCGAGAATTCCCCCACTCTTTGGACCGTTCTGTAAACGTACTCGAGGGAGCAAGCGGTCATATTTGGAATCGCCCCACACTTAGTCACCTCCGTGCATTGCTACGTCTACTTATCCTGTTGAGGATGGTATGGGGCCATAGGTACAGAGCGCTCATCGTTTTTAAAGAAAATTTTGCCGTGAGGGAGAAATAATGACGCAGAACCAAATTTAAGGTTTCTAACCTCCCTGCTTCATTGATATTTTCGTACTTCCCTGATCTATTTTAATCATGACTGGCACATTTTGGCAGTTATGGAGCAGGGGGGGGGGAGTCTTTCAGACGAATGACAATTTTCTGTAGAAAGTAAACCCCTCACTTTACTGGTTTATTTTGAATTGACTGTCCTGAAGTGTACTCTGTGTTTCGAAATTTAAATACAGACAATTTATGAGATGACGTCACGGCGATACAACATAAGAGTTTCGTAATTACTTACCTTCTTGGCGCACTTTGTTATTAAATAAAGGCATTGTAGGTTCCTTTTCAGAAAATAACGGACCACCGGGGGCTTCTGGCAGGCGCGAGGACATTTATTTTGAAATTTGAGTTCTATGGATTCTCTTCCGCTTTGGATCAATTCAAAGTTGATCTGATTCATTGCAACTCGGTGGGAAATTTCTCCTTATCATGCATCGGAGCCCTCCTCTCAAAGTTCGCCTTTCGCGGATCAGCGCATTCTCTTATTTGTGTATCTGATGATATCACGGGAGGTATAATTGAGGTTTTCCGTTGCTTCTTCTTCGATGCTGTTTATAACGTGACGCCATCACATTAAAAGGCCGCCCCACTGGGGTCAGACCGCCCTTGCGGCATCTTCACTAAGAAACGGACTCTTGCGTGGACTACCTTTCGTCTGGCTCCTACCCTTCGATTCGTGTGGCATGGCTGACCCTACCAGGGGAAATTGTCATTCTTTCCTCCAGCACAGCTCTTGGGGCCATAAGAACACGCTAGCCCTTCCGCCTCGTCAAGGTTGTAGTCCATTGGGAGAGAGATCAGGGGTATTTATATAAATAAACATGAAGAGTAGTTTGTGGTGTATGACAGTCCTATTTCAGTTGATCGTGTTGAAAGAAGGTTGGCGTAGTGCATTAATTTATTTTAAAGACCCTGACTATGCAACTTCTTTGCCTCATGCTACCTAAAGGGTCCTCGATGATGACACTTTTGATCAGATAGACGACTTCCATCTGCAGATAAATGTTAGCTATTTTCTCATTATTTTGATCTTACTTCAGCTGCATCTTTCCCTCCGTTTTGGTTAAATATCAATTGCAGATCGTGTCCCTTCTTACGCAGTACGCTCTGTTAACGTGTTACGGGAGCATTATGCTTGGAAGTGCGAATTAAAATGTTTTTTACTATGGTACGGGAAAATGATTTTAGATTATGTAGCTGCAATAACATTTATGGCATGGGAATCTAAGCTGAATTACGAATAATTACACGTTTTACTGTTTTGAAGTGTCATTTTAAAACGGTTGTCATCGCAGTTCTACAAATCTGTAAAACGTACCGAATAGTATTGCTTCAATATTTTTCATGGCAAAGAAAAATCGGAGGAAGCGCATTTGTGAGGAAAGAAACAATTTTTTAACTAGATTTTTTCAGTGGGGTCTTGCGTTGGGCGACTAATCAGGTAGTTGTAGGTTCCAAATCAGCCTCCAGTGCGTTGGTGACAATTTCGCTTATAGAATAATTCATCTTAGATTGGGGCCATATTAGGTCTCAAAACCAAATTAATCGCTATTTGCTTAATTTGTGTCAAACGCCTGCAGTAAGAACGAATTCTTTCCAAATTTCTCGCTTACGAGCATGTGGCTTCTTGATAAAAGAATACATATTGCATACCTACCTATTGATGAAGTAAAGTTGTGGCATTCAAACGATCTCTGCATTGTTGCGCAATAATTAAAGAGGAAATGATATCCTCGGAATCTAATCAGACACGAAAGTACCGTGTAGGTACTGCTGTACTACTGAATTTAAACCTGCGTAGGATTATATGATAATGTTCCACTCCCGACTGTGTAACTTTGCCAAAGCGTTGTCCGCCAGTCCATAGATAACTCGCGCGAAAACTTTATAGCACACTCCTACTTACTCATACACCGTTGAGCCGTCGGCTTTTCAATCCTGTTTACCCTTGCGGAGAGAGGGGAGGGGAAGGGGGGGGAGGGGGACCGAAAGAATGTGACGTCATGTTGGGGGAAACGGGCGACTAGTGATAAGGTGTGACAAAGAATGAGCGGAGGTGGGGTGGGAGATGAACAAATAGCGTGACGTCACTCGCGGACGTACAGGTTCCGGGTGGA
>LYUA01001758.1:256050-273400 GCA_002093875.1 Calopteryx splendens | reverse complement strand
CCGCGACCTCTGTATTGACAGGCGAGGACATTAGCCCGCCGCCACCGAGGCCGGCGCCCTGGTATCCTATCGTCCGACCAAATATTCATCGTGAACATTGGAAATATTTTCTTCATTTTGACGAATGTAATCTAAGGTATTCTTTTATGATTGTTGTCAGATACTTGTGAAAGGAATCTGAAAGAGGTTGTTTTTTTTTGTCCAAGGGAAAAAAACTTCTATTTTACTCATTTGATTGCGTGCTGCTAAACACACTCTTAAATACCAAAGCCTGAATATTGAGAGAGTTTATTTATTTTACTACCGCTGCGAAACCTATGCGAAAGAAGTTGATTATACCTATATTAGCCATATGTGAATAAGCCAATTAGTAGTCGATTAGGCTCCTCAGATCTTGTAGAAAAAGAGGAAAATGATCCGGGATTGTTTTCTTAGCCATTTAATTCAGTTTTAATGTCCTTGAATTGCTGAATGAATGCAGGCGTCATGTATCTCCCTGGATAAAATTGTTTGAAATTAGTTATATTCTACCTACTTGTGTCCTACTCGAAACTAAGAGTAACCTTAATGTTGACCTGGGAGAATTGTTGTAAGTGACGGATTTTGAAAGGAAGTGGACCTAAGAAAGAACTTGTAAAGAAAATTTATAAAGTTTACAGTAAAAATAAAAATAGCAATGAAGTTAATGAGAAGGATTCCACTGTGCACAAATTAGAGCAGTGGAACTTCAATTAGTGACTTCGTCGCTATTTTAATTCTCACGTGATAAACTTATTACTGACTTATTAGAAGCTTTGGCACAAGTTCTTTGCAATCCACCGGATTTGAGCGCTCGGCTTTGCCGATCAGTAAACTCATTCGTCACTTCATTCATTCATCAATTGTATTAAGGTATGCTGAGCAAAGCCGATCAGTGAGAAGGAAGAATCTGAGAAAGTAGGAATTCCATTTTCTGATGATAAACAATCCTAAAAGTGTCTAAAATCCACCGTGGGCGTCTCTGGCCCTCGTTAAAACTAGCGTCGTCGACTTTTCCTTCTCAGGGCTTCCAGGCTTCATTTGCGTGGGATTGAAACGCCTTCTAAACAGAGCTCCGCGAACTGCGTTTCTCTGAAATGCCCGTTAGCGGCCCTGTCGGGAGGGATATCGAGCGATTTCCAGTAAAGTTTTACGAAGAGAATAGGAAATACACCTCCTCTTCGCGTAAACAACTTCGTTTTCTTCTCATCTCCGCAGCACCATTGTGTGTGCGTCACAGGATCTTTAGGTTATTTTTCACAGAGGTGCTCCCTCCTCCATTTACCTCGTCTCCCAAGATCTTATTTTTAAATTGGTCGCGACCCGTGTGTTCTGGGTGATCTCCCGCGGTTGTGTTGATGCGTGAAATTATAGTCCCGCGCCGATACTCGGGAAACAGTTGCCGCTACCTAGGGATCCGATAGGCGAAGGATAATAGTCCGCGATGGTCGTTAAAAGGTTTCCCGAAAAAAAAAACACTAGGGTTTTCCTCGTTGGCCTATTTTCTCTTTCGGGTTTCCTGATACAATTGTGGATATATTTTTTCTTATCCAATGAGTTGTTGCTTTCTTTTTGCTAGTCGCGGAAACTCTAAATACTGCAATTCCATGCATCCTGCGTTTAGAGCTTAACATGATATGCTACTGGTCAGGAGTTCCCATGCCGATTTGATTGACGCCTCCATTAGCCCTAAATGTTTTCATACTCCTCCCTTAAGTGTCAATTTAGGGAAAATTTCAGTGAAGTGATTTCGAGGAGGAAAATATCATGTTAATATTAAAAACGTGCGTATAAAAAAAGACTGTGAATAGGATGTAAATATAATGATAATTACTTAATATAGCTGGAGTTTAATTTACCGATTAGTTAACGAAAGTACTAATTTTTCAAACGCTACGTGTGGCAGGGAAAATTCAATCGCTAAAACTTCTATAGTTACTAAATGTATGAATTTTTCGCCGCGGAAAATCCAATGTAGTGAAATGTCAGAAATTCCAGTGCAATTTAAAGGTAGCGCTTATTCAGCTCTTTGGTTTCGATTCTAGTAGTGTCTACCATAAATTGATTCTTTGAAATTGCATAGGAAGTTTTAAAATAATGTAGATTTGCTTCTTTTCGGTTTTTCCATTCTTTTGACGGTTCCACTGATGTAATCCCACTTCTCCCAAGGCGTTGACTTTCGAATCACCATTAAAGGGTAATTTAGCAGGGTTGGACGATAGTAATCACAGCCTGTGTATCTTCTAATGAAATTGTTATATCATATAGGTATTTCGCGCAAAATGCCGAAATTTAGGTGCGTTGTGTGAAAACATTCATAGTATTGGGAGCTTTAGAAATGGTATGTAACGGTAGAAGCTACTTGTCAGCAAAGTTGAACTTATATTTTTAATAATTATTAAGTACTCTTAGTCGACTTTCATCTTCTCCTGTGAATTTTCTTTCGGTGGGCTCTTCGATGTTAAAGTCCAGCCTAACCATCCTCAGCTTCCCATTTTCCAAATTTCCACTCACATATGTGACTCGTACCCTCTTAGATTCCATTTCCTCACCCCATATTTATCCACTGTGACTGATATTAGTAGTTGCTCTTAATAGTTTCAACTCGGATATCCGAATAGTTTTACCTCTGAGATAGTTTAGTGGTTGGAATTCCATGACGTCATGTTTGTTAATGCGTGGCTGCTTCTTTGCGTTTTCCCTTTGCTGTCGACATAACAGTACTGCAGCCGATTCCGTGAGTTTTCCCTCCCAGCTGTGGCATTTGATACCTGATCGATCATCTTGATCTGCTTAAATAGATGTAACTACCGTGATCCAGTGGAATTATCATCAACGCTATCTAAAATGAAACGGCTGCCTTCCACCATTTGTGTCGTGCAATCGGCTTATAAAAGCCATTTTATTTTTTAACTTGCCCCGGAAATATTTTTTTCAAAATCTATCTGGGAGTGGAATTGGGGACATTAAAATATGTATTCTGACTCATTATCCAAAGGTGCATTTGCCCCTGGCATTATGCAATATATTATAATACAACAGAATGTATTCAGATTGTGGAAATAGTTGAGCATCGATAGAAAGAGAAAATTGGGACTGACCAAAGATTTTACGAAAGGGAAGCAAAACTTAGAGTATGGGTATTAAAAAAGTGGGATATCAAAATAAACCTCCAGCGTCTACAACGGGAAGAAATTTGTATGCGGGTACACCGTGGTTATGGCACATTATGGTAATTTGTATACAGAATATGTTCATCCTGAAACCTTGTTGTTGAAAATTGGACGGTTGCTTATTTAAATTCGGTAATTTTTGTTCATTGCAGTAATCTAAAATCGTTTCCATTATTTGGAAAAATTAACATTGATTTCGGCGCCGGTGACTATTCTATTTTTCCTTAAATTTCAAATATTATTTCAACTTAGAGAAATAATACAAGAGTTTGTAATTCTTCGTAAATTAGTGTTATTTAGGTTAATGCGTAGTGATATATTTTTTAATTTGATGTAATAATGGTTATAGACCGAATCCGTTTCCAGATTTAAAAAATATAGCAGTCTGACGCTGGCCAATTCTTCCAATACACACCACTAGAGCATGAACGCGTTATTCCTCACTTTCCCTTGTAACAGGATTTTTGAAGTATCCATCATAGTTATTAAGTGCGGCAATTGCAAACTCAACCTCCAATTTTACAGTTTCGAATGCCTCTCTGTTATGGTGTGGGGGAACCTTTTTTTTCCATTAAGGCATTTTTTTTACTGAAGATAAAACGGGAAAGTTAACTCACGAAATTAAGTAACTGGCATCGAAAGTGAGCAAGTATCCTGATGTGTAATGACGAGGAACCATGCCTAGTTCATGTCACTTCTGTCCCAAAGCTGCCTTTGACTTTTGTCATATTTCTCTGGATTAACCCGTTGTAGTTCAGCTAGTCATTCATGAGCTATTTACATGCGTCATTAATCACTGATGCATCATAATCTCATGATGGATGACTTGAGGGATTTACGTTCAAATCCGATAGTTTTTTGTCCTGGTGTTTTGCCGGACTCTCTCGCTATGATTGTCTGTATCGTGGCGTCCATCTTCAATGGCACCTAAAGAGCCAGAATTCCTGGGCAACCCGGAAATGTATTTCATTTCTGACATCGTCACACGATGATATCTTCGCTGTGTGCCAACACCGATCACCAAATGATATCGGGTGACATAACATGCCACACGGGGCTTCAATGGAGTGGATTCTTATTTTAATGCTAGAAATAAGTTCAGACACCATGGCAAGCTACCAGACCGGCACTTTAGCGACCTGACCACTGCGGTCAGATCGTAGAGTTGTGATCGTTCGACCGATGTGAAGAATCGTGATTGTTTCGTTGTAAATTGACCTGAGGAGCTGCGGGCGACTCACGGGCGGGTAGGGCTTTTCTCTTCCCGGTAATGTGAAGCTCAAGGCGTCTCGAGTCTGCATAAAGCCTTAGGGATCATCCTTTCTCAGATAATTGGGTGTAAGCACGGAGCAACCGTCAAGTTGATCAACATGTGATGCAATTTAATTTGAGGGGGGCAGGCCAATCAATTTGTATTTATTGTGGATGCTTGGAAATAGTATCTTGGGATTTACTCTATCATCCGATTCTTAAAGTTATCGATGCGACGCATTATAAGGCTCGACTAGTTTCCTTTTGGTAAGTCGTCGAACGCATTAGATACTAGTTCTGTGATATTTACAGTATTATGCTGTCCATTGACGCTAATGGCATCTTGAGTCTGTTCAGCTTTCTTGGCACTCATTCAAAGTGTGTTAATAAGTCGGCGAAAAAAATGCGAAGACTTTCACTGTATTGGATATCTTCACTTTCAAGTCACGTGTGAAAATTTTAATTGCAAACATATTAGTTGAATGGCTATCCCAAGCGTATCCGTGGATACATTATTTTTGCGCATAAATATCAAATGTTCCGTATTTTTAAAACAAAAAATTTGTAAATATTGATTTGAAACAATTTGATAAATAAAATATTGATTGTTAACTCTCAGCACGTTATTCATTTCTTCTTTGCTGAAGAATTAGCGTTTTGCATTAGACTTTTCCCTATTCTTTTTCTTGTTTTGAGGATGTGCCATCAACTTGTTGGGCACCTGTTGATCTCCTTGATTGCGGGAGAATGACGAGGTAATTCAGCTTGTTCATGAGTTTTCTCAACGGTGGGAACGAACGAGGGCAGAGGGATGCAGGAATTAAAAAGCGTAAAGCATGTAGCTTGTTGTGGGGTAGTTAACGTACATGGTGTATTTACCCACGAGGAATAGTTACGTCAAGAGTTATTTACGTGCCTTCTGTAGGAAATGATTTTATTGACAAAAGCGCAATGAGTTCCAAGATCCATTAACGTAGAAGTTAAATTAAAAATAATGACTCCAGGATTGGATATATTCCATGTAAATCTCCTGATACATAAAGGGCTCGCAATAATTTCCTTTCGGGGATCATGACGTTACATAAGCTAATCAGTGGTTTCCTCGCAAAAGATACTACGAACTTCAGCTAGGCTTCTGTGGGTATTGTTTATTTTATGGTTCATGACACATTGCACCTGTTGGACCAAGTTTGGAGTATCCCTCATTGTGTGGCCCATCGACATGCGTAAATTTAACCAATAGATTAGTGATTAGCAAATAAAATTAAATTTACATTTCTGAAAGGTTACAAACAAAAATATGAAGAAAACGTAAAGATGTTGCAAATTGAGAACACTACGTAATTAGCGTAGTAGTTTGGGGCAGAAATGAGTTTAGCTTTATATGATTGCTGAATGGCAGTGTATCGTCAGCAGTAGGGAATCAATCAGAGTCATTCTAATAGAAGTTTCGACACTGCTAAGGCCATTTTTACCGTTTATATGAGCTGATCAATTATTATAATAAGGAATTTATGAACTGAGATAATGGTAAACAATGAACTTAGGTAATGGTAACATCACGCCACACAAAAAAAGACTAACAGAACCACAATCCAACAGAAGGTTGATCTTGTAATATTCGACTTTGGCGTTCTAAAATAGGACTGGAATACGACTTAATAGTTCAAAGATCTAAGAAATATAACCATGGCTCTCTGCGTGCGGTGGCAGTAAATTTTGCTGCTTTGATAAACCAGGAGAAAATAACACAAGGTTCAATTTCAACAGCCATGGCAAACTTAAAAAAAAGTCGTTTTATTTTTTTTAGCTTGTGGTACGTCAACATGACGGGTAAATTCCGTCTCATTCCGGTGTTATCTGCGTATTTAATCGTAGCAATATTCGACGTTAATGGAAGTCTCACGGATACGTTATGCGACGCACGCACAGTGTGCGTGCCTCTGTACATGTGACTGTTTTTATCCCCAATAATAAATTTCCTTCATTTACGTGTTGCCTGGGTACGCTCTCTTAATATATTTCTTCCCTAAAGCTGTATGAGGTGTATGTCATAGCGTATCAGTTCACAGTTATATTGTTAGTCCATGGAAAGATGTTATCCGTTGCAATAGTCTTTGATTCTCCCGAGTAGGATTATGTACGTGCCTCAGCTGTGAAAGAAATTTCTCAGTAGGTCGTTTTTTTTTAATCTATCAAGTTGCATCTATGAAGTGTTTTTTTTTCTGTTTAAATTATTCTTGTTACATAGCCCCTTGTGATAGGTGTTTAATGAACGAGGAGCGTTCAGAAAGTATCATTTTTGTATAAATACTTCGCACATGGTATTTCTGCTTGAATGTTTTCGTTCGGCCGTCGTTGAACTGTATTTCTCATTTCCCAACCATTGCACTCTGACCATAAATCTCAATGATCTTCCGATGATGCTCAGCTGGTTCGAGTTTTCTGCGATTTAGAAATCGGATAACAGACCGTATTACTCAGTCGGTGGGATCTTCTACTATCTTAAACACATCAAATAATGAAAATAGATCAAGTGCCTAAGCATAGGCATAATAAAATAAATTTAAATTCATATAAAAATAAATTTTAAAAAAGTGCCGATTGTGAAGTTTTTTAACACAAAAACGGTACTTACTTTTTCAATATGCCTCTTAAGTATGTCGGATACGCTGAGACGGGAAAAATGTACTTGGATCTCTTTCAAGTTTTTTTAATGAGCTGCAGTAATTTTTATACTTGTCCAGTTTCTAAGTTATTGTAGCTCCAAACTGCTTACTTAACGTTTCTATTCCTTTTAAATGCTACTATCAATGACCCGGAATGGAAAATGTGGCATTGACCCACCACAGAAATGCCGTGTAATAGAGTGGTAAAGGCTTGCATTTCACTAAGTGCGATACAATGGCAGTACAATTCTCATACTTGATCGCAAAGAGCAGAATGAGAGCTAAATGGACGGTCTGAAGTTCGTGCATAGTACGAAGTAAAAACTCATTTGTGGGTCGAATTTTATGAATAGTTTCATGTGTAAATACATCGAGTTATCATGAATATAGTGGCACAAAATATGTTGAACTTTTGTTCAAATTTCTTATACTGTATATTCTAACGTGGTAATTGTTTTATCCACGGTATTAATTTAAATCTTCTTCAAATTCGGAGGGTTATCATGAGCGAGGCGTTAATTTTTGGTGCGTCCGATTTACTGGCATTTTCGCATAGCATTTGATGCATATTACTACGGGAGATGGAATCCACCATCTGGGCTTAGATTAGGGAAACCAGTTGCCACGAATCGTCCTGCTCCATTATTTTTTGCGGGAGTATTATGAATGAGAATAGGAGTCACGAAACCGTAAAATAGAGTGTAGGCATCATCAAAGGAAGAACGGAATGTGATTTTCATAGTGGAAGACAAACCTTCATTCACTGTCAATTTTCGGGGTTAATATTTGGCTATGGTTCCTTCTGCGAGGAACTTTCCGATGGAAATGGAACTTACCGATTTTCGGACTAACATTACTCAGGTTTGAATTCGTTTCCTCGTCGAATCTCACCCACATCTGATTACATGAGACTCAGAAGCCCTCAACGGGTGGGGTCGAGCACACTGCCACCTGGACCGTAATTATTCGGTCAAACGTTTTCGTGGCTCAACCCTTGTTCCCTCCGATCGCACGCTTTATGTTTTTCTATGGCGAAGCCCCGGAGATGCCTCTCTGAAGATTCTGTTATATGATCTGGTGCACATGCGACCAAAAACCCTTTTTTTTAAAGCCAAGAATTTGCCAATGAAGCGAAGTGGTTGCGAAACATTGGATCGAAGTGGAGGAAGTTGCGGCGTAATATTCCCAGGGGGAGAAGCATCACGTACTCCGCTTAGCGTTGCTTTCATCGTCCTTCGGGAAGGTTCCTGTTGAATTCCAACGCGAGAGTCGGATGTGAACGCATCGTTTCTGCCTTTTGCAATGAATAGGAAGTCTATTCGTTTGGTGCCGTGGAATGTGTACAGTTGGTTAGTTAATGTACGACTGAGGGGTGAATGATATGAAACGCATTGGCAGAAGTGATTGCTCAGTGATGAGTTTATTGTTTGTGAAAAGGATTGTATTTATTTTATTGTTCGATAAATTAATAACAATTGGTGTGTGGGTGAAGTGTATTTTGTGATTTATTAGCCCTCATCTAATTTTAATAGGGAAGCATCACAATCAGTGCCACATTGAGTTGGTAATAAACGGTGCCGACTTGGGTTACATAGGAAACCGGCCTGGAAGCTTATTGTGGCATTGAGTTGTAGTTTATTCCCAGGTTTGACGGATCAGTGCTATAAATCTCTCTGTAATGTTGGTGGAGGTGTAACTGCTGCCTTGCCTTTTTCATTCCAATCATTTATAAATGTATTTGTTCCATTTCCCAGCTGCGTGTATCTAAGAAATTGAATGGCAAGGATGGTTAAATATATCCTTAATTTTATAAGTAATTTCTCGTTGGAATAAAGCAATGCCTACAAATTATGTATCAATCGAGAGAGTGGGGGGTTAGTAGCTCAATTTACTAATCCTATTCTTCCGAAATAGTTCTGCCGGCCTCGGAATAACGGGCCACAGGTAGCTAGCGGAACGTTTGAATACATTCGGGTCTCTCTGCATGGTTTATGAACCAAAAAAGTTATTCGCAAATCCGTTTCTAAGCCGGAATAACTGAATACCGGCCCTTCCTGCCGCCGCGCATCAGATGGAATACTTAAACTCGCAAAGAAAATATTTTTTTAACCAAGTTGTTTTTATGAGTTCAAAATTTGCAGGATAATCTTATGCAATGAAATTCCGAGTAGATTTTTTTACGGTACGGTTTTATGACCGGATTCTGGATGAGTAGTGGTGCACAATAGTGTACACACACACACGCTCTTTACTTCGTTCTAATGTCATCTAGTCTTTCCATTTTTCCTCAAAACATCTATGGTAATTTATCATCATACTTACACCTTAGTTCTCAGACGCAAACGATGTGCCCCAAATATTACGGTAGTTGGTAAATTCTCCATTTATTTTATTTGAATTACAGCTTTCATTTGTTGCTGGTAAAGGTTAAAATCCCCATATTATTTATTAAGGTTCCGTGAATATATTAAAAAAAATCCGTTTCATGATTAGTGAATAGCTAATGGTTTTACCACACTCTTGTTTAACATTCTATGGGTAATGAAAGTGTATTAATATCACTGCTCGCACGCCTTTTTTTCATCTTATTTTTTCTCACTGCAGTATTAAAAGACGTAACGCGTATTTTTTATATTCTAACTTTAGCTGTGACAATTTAAAATGATAGAGTACCAATTAACTGTATCAAGGGAAGAAATTAAATATTCAAGTATATCGACGTTCGTTCTTATTTGACCCTCCAGGGCCTCCATCCATCCTCTGAGGCTCTTAGAAGTTTAACCAGAAAACGGACTGGTAAATTTTGCTTGAAGAAA
The DNA here is from genome assembly GCA_002093875.1 of Calopteryx splendens. Taxonomy (NCBI): domain Eukaryota; kingdom Metazoa; phylum Arthropoda; class Insecta; order Odonata; family Calopterygidae; genus Calopteryx; species Calopteryx splendens. Next base: position 263,473 of record LYUA01001758.1, on the reverse strand, counting down.
GTGTTCATTCCAATTTCACTATTGTGGTAAAATAATAGCATGCCATATTTGAAGTAAGTCACTGGAAACTGAATTTTTCTTTTCTTTGTTTGTACTTAATAGCGTTATTGCGTAAATCACGTCTTCAGCGCTTAACCGATTCATGGATATTTATCGCCCGAAATTAGTATGTCATGCTACGAGTGTCCGGGTCATTGAGGTCATGGTGCCAATGCAGTGCGAGCCCCGTCGCACCACCATTGCTCTGTATATTTTATTTTTAATCCGAATCCTTTGCGAAGGGATTTTTATCCAACGCAGCGCAGGAGCGAGGTGGAGTAGCGAGATGCGCCCTGACGTAATTAAAACTTAGGGCCATGACGTAATTAAAACTGACCATGCGAGGTGTCAACCCCGAATGGGGGTGAGGTGCCCGGAGGGAGAGGTGACATCACGCGAAAATCACACTGAATTAAGTACAATGGTTAATTAACAGGTGAATGTGTCGTAAGTTACTCTCGTATGTAACATGGCGAGGGGCCTAAACGAAAATGTACCGTAAAATTGACTGTGGTGATCAAAATGGGGAAAATGTTGAGGGGGATTCAAATGTGTGTTACAAAATGCAAGGGGGTGGTAGAAATCTAGTGATGGGTCGTGGGGGAATGGAGCGTCAGAAAAAAACGTGTCGTGGTGTATGTACACCCCAATACGGCGTCGCTTATCGGGCGCCCGCATGTTATTCCTTAAAGAGTTTTAGGGCGACACGGAGGGACTTATTGGTGTCGTCACGGCTAAGCGACTGCATACATACGTACTACATGCTCGTCCCACCAGCTGAAAGCGAAGCGACCTACTTGCCTGGGGTGCCTTGCTAATAAGGAACGTGCGCGTCTCCAGTGCTGTGTCAGCGCGCTTGTTTCGCGCCTAGCCAACTTCTCGTGACTGCGAAGCTACATGACTGTCGGTGCCGTGGCGATCATGCCTATTGTCATTTATCTGCGTTCACGCTTGGAATAATCATTGCAGTCCCTCCATAAAAATCACAGCACCTCGAAACATAATAATTCAAGTCCATATCTATTACGAAGCTTATTATTTTTAATCGCAAGTTGTGGGGAAGAAGCTCGAGGTAGCAATTTTATCCGATTTCCTAGAGGGAATTTGATTACAGAATCATAAAGGCGACGTTGATGGCAATATTTTTCTCATTAAAAAGTGTTACTTTGTTTTGGATATGTATCACCATTCGCCATCTCTTGAAACGTGTTCTCGGTAATTACATACTCTCATTAATACTTCGTTTTCGACGATTTTTTCTAGAGGCAACGATAAATCGTAGCTCCCATTTTCTTAGCATAGTGAAACGATTAGTACGATAGCCTTTATTATAGCGCATTAGAAGTTCATTGATTCAATTATGTGCTAGTCTAAGAAACATTTATTAATTTCTTCTTGTTGTTAAAATCTTACGGTAACAGTTTTGGCGTTGTTGTTCATCAGCGACAATACTATGTAGGCCCGGTTTAATAATATCTGGTTTAAACTAATCGTTAGTGAGCGTGGACGTTTACGTAACGTGGAGGTTAACTGACAGGTGCTACTCGTTAAAGAACATTAACATGCTCATCGTATTTTTTGAATTTAAACGGAGTTTAAACTCAAACTATATTTTAGCAATACCTTATAAAACCGGACCTTAGTTTACAGACGAAATTAGCTGTCCCGATTAAAACTGTGGATTGTATTCGATTCCGTATAAATTCAATGATAAAATATTATGCTTCAAGTTTTGCTCCATGGTTTCGATTTTTATTATGCCTTTCGTGAACAGGCTGAACTTAGTCGAGGTCATCAAGTAATATTCCAGCGGCCACTGTCGAATCCTGTTTCCAATGCGAACTCCATTCTTGCAGTCGTTGGTATTATTCTCGAGTGGATTATATTTACTACATTTTTCCTTGCTTTAGGTTATGGATATATTTAGAATTATCTATTGATTTCCATAACACGGAAACATTCCAGTTAATCATTTTGGTCGCCATAATTCGGTTTTTGTGAAGATTCAAAACTTGAGTTTGCTTCCGTTCATCATCCCCCCAGCGTATTGGTGTTGCTATGCGAGAAACTTACGGCACCAAAAACCTTACGGCTGTTGATGAGGAGAAATATCTCTGTAGGTTTCTCAGGATTTATATTTAAGAACGACCGGTTCCGTCGAAGTCTTAAATTTTCAGGTCTGTGTATGAAGAATTGAGAAAGAGAACTGTTCGTCCAAAACGGTCGTTTTTTAAAAATAAATTCCTGTGAAACCCACAAAGTTTTTTCTCCTCATCATCATGAGGTTTCACAAAGTAGAGTCTAAAACCTGTGGTGCGTTATTTAATTCCTTAATTTGTTCGGAGGATTGATACAGATTTCACGAGTTCTCATGACATTTGTACGGGCCTGTCCAGAAGTACTGGAACGGTACCTCGGAATGCATTGTAAAATGAGGTTGAGGGCACAATCGCATTAATGGATATGGAGAATTGAGCCAATTCTGCTGTATGCAAGCTTTGTGCGCGGTTCTCTGGGGAACCTCTCAAGGACCGGCATTCTTTTTCGCGGACCCATACCGGTTTGCAGGGCAGAACTGAGTGAAGGAATAACGATAGACTATTTTCGAGAAAAGAAGCATGCTTGCGTTGGATAGAAAGGAAGAAAGGGCGTTAAATTAGGACTTTGTGCGTCAAAATTAAGCACTCATTCGAGAAAATATACTGTGCGAATCCATTGTTAGCAATATTTCATTTTTCGAAAACGTAATGCACCTCGAAGCCTATTGCGTACTTTGACAAATTATTTTTGAATTATGGCAGTGGCGATGGAACATTAATCGATTGGGGGAGAGCACTGTTAACTCGTTCGAATTTTTGAGGGATAGTTTAAATATAAGCGGATGGAGGTACATTACGCGAAGAAGTTGAAGCAGGAATTTTTCCGACTAAAGGTTAAATCCAGGCAGATCGTGAAAAATATTATAAAAATTATGGATTTTTATGCACTTCCACATGATATTTCTACTTCTTACCATACAATCTTTCCATCCTTCGGATTTGATTTCCTTATTCATTCCGTTCAAGAGAAGATTCCGCTCTTATCCCACTCATTTCCCGCTTACCTTACCCCCTTATATAATATCCTTCAGTTCCCACTACCTTATGCCTATTACCTCTCCCGATTACTAATTGTTCATTCTTCGAAATTTCCCCCAATTTTATCCGTCCTTTCTTGCTATGCTTCCTCTTCATTTGCTTTCCTCTCTCTTTTCGCTATTTTTTCCATTTTCCTCCATACCCACATCTCAAAACTGCACCATCTGCGTCGACTTTGTTCTCAAAGACAACGTTTCAGACCAATACAAAAGTACACTCCGTTATCAAAGCCTTCACCAACTTTTCTTTGCGCATTTATTAATTTTAAGTCTATCTGCCATCTGTGTTCTTATCGCAAATGGGTCTCTCCTTAACGGAGTTGTATTCTTAATGCCCTTACTAGTACCCCTACTTTCCTCCTAAATGTTGTCAAAATGTGTGCATCGCGCCACCTGCTTTAATGAATGCCATCTTCGATATTTTAATTTCTAATTTTTTATTATCTCATGACTTTTATTTTCTTAACGTTTCGTCATATTTTCGATATTTATGCATAATAATATAGATAAGATTCGATTCTTTCAGCTGAATTTACGAGATATATATTTATCAGATCAATCATAAAGCTATCTTCAAAAATATTTTCTCCAGCTCTACTGCAGTCTTCCTAATGACCGTGATAAAGGGTCTAAAACATAAAATAAACCATTGGACATATAACTTGGGTAAGCATTACAACATGATACCCTATGAAGTAAGTGAGTTTTGGCATTGTCCCTCATGTCCCTTCACCCCTATTTAGTAGAGGCATCATATCCGACATAATAAAATGAAAGAAAGGAGAGGAAGAAATGTCGAGCCTTATATATTTCCAGGTAGACCCAAACAGTCGTATACTCCTTCACATCACTGCTTATTACCAGTCCCACGTGAATTTGAAAAATGCTCGGTGCAAGTTAGCAATTTATATGCGTGCGAAACGTTCAGGAAATAGTGGAAAAAACTCCAGAAGGTTAAACTTACAACTGAATCACAAATTTTACGAAAATAATCACGTCAAGAATTCCCCATCACCCTCATCACGCAAATGATCACAAGGCGTGATAATAAACGAGCACATGTGGCCTACGGATTTGTTGTGAAATTTTGTAGCATTAGGATGAAGAATTAATTCGAATTTCTGGGTCGGCATCACCGCACAAACTCTACGCAGACAGTTTGGGAGGAATGGAGAGAGTAGAATTCAGTGGTTCACCACTTATTTTATAGAAGAGAATGGTTATTCTCAAAATAATGGTTTAGAATGGCTCTCCAAACAAGAGTTTATACCTTTCTTATTCAATTTGAGAGGTTGAAAAAATAATATGAGCCGTGCCATCTCGTTCGTTTATCAGGTTGGTTATTGGTCAAAGGTGTGTTGGCTTAGGGTGCTTAGTTGGCGGCCAGAAGTCATCTATTTGTTCATCAAGAATATGTTTGATTTTTCATAGACGTTTTTTTAAGTGGCTATATTTGGAAAATGTCCTGTTAGCTGGCTGCTTTTTGATGTGCTTACTGTCTATTTCCTGCGTCCCACTTTTTCTATGGGACTTGCACTTTTACAATTGAGTGTGTAATCACATATCACGTTCTTCGCAGTCTTTGCTGCGGTTTCATGCTTCTAAATATTTTCTTTCCTTGTCACTTATTTTATTTTAAATTCCCCCATGCTTCCTCCGGTTCTTGCGCCACCGATAGTTAAAGCGGTATCCAGCAGTTTAATTCTGCATTTTATGATAGTTGGATATGTTAATTTAACCATGTTGCCCTTGTGTGCATTACAAGTTGTTACGGTAAACATCATAGCCGTCACTAGTTACATTTTATTGCATTATTCAGAAATTCTCACGGCTAAGATTTTAATTCACTTTTTATAAGTTAATAGTGATTTATACCGTACGCAACTTATTGCAGTACTTACTCAACTTTACCATAACATTTAACTAGCTCCGTGTTCGTCTTCAAGTCCGCCTTTGTCTTTATTTTTTCCCTTTAAAGCGACCAAGAAAATTCAGTGTCCGTTTAATTTTTATCTGGGACAGATAGGGGCCAGGTCAAGTTGGGCTTCATTGTAATATGGTCGGATGGATGTGGGTAAAACAAAGGAACGAGGCCAGTGTCATATAAAGCCACTTTAAAAAGCCAGTGAACCCATTTTATTCTCTCCTGGTTTTGCATTAGGACGTATGCATTCATAAGGATTAATTAAATGTCTTAAAAATTATGGGAGTTACAAAATATGTGCATTTCCTACAACTTTACTACCGATAATTTTTATGTAAACATAAGAAATTAAGACTATTTATTACAACTCTATTGGCACTAAAACGGGTTAAAATACTGTATTCGAGGAAATATATTTTTATTCTAATTCGTAGGCGTTGCTAGATTCATATTCTTATTATAATTATTCTTAATATAGGTTAATATTATTGATAACACTGGGTAGTGATTTCAGAGAGACAAAAGAAATATTATCCTAGTTTAAATGCTCGGTTCTGGTGGCGGAATAAGCCAATTTTACAGTGCTATGCGTCCCTCATGTATTTAGAAGGAAATAAAATGATACTAGAGCTATAAATGGTATGCTGCCTAGATGACTGAAACAGTACTCACGAATTTTACACGAAGTAATCAGGCGAATTGTACAAGATATCTTCACGTTTATACGTTTTTTTCACGTTTTTTGTGTTATATATTTTTTGTGTAGCATTAAATATTATTTACTATTATTAATATTCCTACATGTGTTAGCATAGGTGGGGAATTATTTATTTCCAAAAATTGTCTTTTATTAAATTTATTTGAAACGAAGCGATTGTATCTTGGAAGAATTTTGATTGATGACGCCCAAAAATGTGAAACAGGATCCTACATTTTAAGAAAATTAATATTCAACTATCTTCTAACCCTAACTAAATATAATTTAAAAGGATCACATTTTTCCTCTAAATTCAATTTTTTTTTAATTCACTGATTCAGATGTATTGTGGTTTTTCGGGTTCCTCGTCCGCTTATTCACTTATTCATACTACCTAAGGCTTGCGACCGAAAAATAGTGAACACTTTTTTGACGTCTTTGGCAAGAAACGTGTCATGTAAATTTAAGTAGAGCGGAATCGCTAATTGAAGCGGAATTAGGAGCATAATTGGTTTCAATTTTTCCCAGAGATGTGTATTTTGCTTGTGAATGGGGTTAAGAATTCAGCATCGAAGTGCACCCCTGCAATGCTAGACGAACGATTAGCCATAACAAACTCAGCATGCATGCTGAGTTTGCTATGGCTAATCATAGTATTGCTTGAAAGTCAAGATAGAAATATCGAATCGCTGCGAATGTCTACGGCCGACGACTATGGGATTAAGTATTGGAATATTCACTTGTTATGGGATCTAGCTCGTAAATAATAAAAACCGAAGGCTTATTGGAAATAAAAAATGTAGTACAGCATTAACCAATTAACTTGCAATTGAGTGTAAAACGTACATAAAGGCCTCCGCGGAGTACGAGGATTTGACCCTTAAGGCGTATCTGACCACTGACACGTACGCCGATCGTAGAGTTCCTCATTCTTATTTCATCAAAGATTGCCTTTGGCTTATTACTTTTTTTTACTAACTGACTCTTGCAAAATCCGTGTTTTCAAAATTTTATCATTCGCGTTGAAAGTTCACCTCTTTTTGGAAATTGCGTGGAAAATAATTTTGCTTGATACTGCGAGAGCCAATTTTGAAATTTTTTTGTGCCTCAGCAATTTCATAATGGTGTGTTGTTATTGAGCGAAAATTGAAAATTGCGTCAACCGGAAATTAGGTATGACAGCGATATATTCGTTCACCACCTAAACAGTGCTGGAAAATTTCATTTGAAGTTTAGGAAGGAGAAAAAAATAAGAACTTCGACGCTCATTTCCCGGTGCGCTCTACCGTCCGACATCCGGCGAACCAAGTTCGATTTCCGTCAATTGATGTGATAATTCCATCCCAATTCCCATCTCTGTGCATCGCGGTCATATCCTGTTTTCCACGACAACCGATCAGAGATAAAATGTGGCTCGCGTCGTTCTACCTGCGTTCTGCGATTGCGTTGCGTTGTGGGCCTGCTTGGAAAGATGCCGTGCGAAGATGTGACTCGTGACGCTCGTGCTCTTGCACGCACTTTCCTGCCACTGTTTGCTGGGCCTAGTCGGGTGTCATGTGTCTTTTTGCGTTCTTCCATTCGAAATTAATTAGAGTGGATGCGATCTGTACATATCCGTGCAGATCTC
>LYUA01001758.1:174343-188038 GCA_002093875.1 Calopteryx splendens | reverse complement strand
CCCTGCCACACGCCCTAGCGGCGGCTTGTGGGGTATCGTGTAGATAGATAACCCTTTCTCCGACGAAGACACTCTCAGAGCATCGTATGACCTGGGTATAAAGTGAACTTATTGGCAGGGGTCGTATTGTTTCTTCCATCTTAACCAGCGGACCAAATTAATTCTGGAGTATGCAATTCGAGGGGCGTGAAAAATATTATAGCGGACATTTGGTCACGCCCTTATCACTTTCCTTAGAAAAAATTTATGAGACTCGTTGAGCCAAACTTAGATCGCTCCTTATTTTGGGTGGGGATCTAAACAATCAAAATGTCATTCGATATTGAAATTTTCCGTGTTTTTTCAACCAAGTGCACGCGAACGTTCAACACGTTGGCCATGGCGTGCCAAGAGAGACACTTGGAATGGGTCCCCCACCCCCTCCTTGGGGCATTCGGGGAATAGATTTTCTGTCGTTAAAATCAGAAGGTGAGACTTGAATAATAATAATAATACGCCATGATGGAGGGTGCTGGTGCCTATGCCTACCGGAAAATGAAATTCAATCCGACAATTTGGTAAGGAGGACACTTATTTAAGACTCCCATATTTCTTGTAAAGGCTTTCGCGGTGTGATGCTGTTGAAGATCCGCGTTGTTGTCCTAGTACTACGCGGAGGAATATCTGGAAGACGCGGGTCTTCGTAAGAATGCCTATTCGATGGTGTGGTGTTCCCAGTGCAGGATCAATAGACCTAAACCTCAGGGGGTACCTAGATGCATTAACTGTTGTTAGTAATTTCGAAGTTTTTCTCAAATTACCAGGAAATTTGGAATTTGCCTCGGGTTAGTGGGAATTCCTTGAACTTGAAGGAACTTCTTTGAACTAAGAGGAAAACTTCCCTTGCATGCCTTCCGTCTCATCCCCGAAAACTTTTATTTGCTTACTCTGAAGGATCTTTCTGCACGTAAAAGTCGCATCGGAGTATACATTAATGAGTGAAGGTGTATGGTTCGCTTATAGCCCATTCCAGTCTAACGGAGACTTAACCAGCGATTATGTATCAGTTTCTGCGCCGGATCTCATTCATGCCCCCCAGAGAGCGCAATTACATTTTGTGCTTTGAGTCTTGGAAGTTCCTTCGTTTCTCGCTTGTGTTGTGAATTTTCGTCACGTAGCTTCCTATTAGTCCCTTAATAATTAGTCGCGATACACTTAGACGTGCCTAAAATGTTAATTCTTTTGTCACGCATCATGTAAGCATTTGACTGTTTTCAAGGTTAATATTTGAAGTTATAATTATCCATGTTTTATGCCGAAGTTTCGCGTTCAAAGGCATTAATTTTTTAAAGTTAAAACCTGGAAATGAAGCATTGGATAAAAATTATTACTTGTATTTTCTTTTATTGTCATCTCCTAATCAAAACTCAATAAAATGTGGTTCCGAGGAATGAAGTGATGGACTTGGAAGGTTATGAGTTAGAGACCTAAATTTACAATAAGTGCATCCCTGCATAAAATATTTGCGACTCATTGTGTGCAGAGATTGTCGAAATAAATAATCTGCATTGATCATAGGCCACATAAAAAAACTGACATGTATATAGATGGCCTTATTCTACTTTTGCTATCAATTTACTAATATCAACTTACTAATACTATCTACAGTCCAATTTTTCAGCCTTCGAATTTTACCGAGTAACCACCTCTTCACCCACTACATGTGATACTTCATCTTTACGTCTTCCTCTTCATCCAACTTATTTCCTCCATTATTTTTCCCGTACTCGTGTCTCCAAGTCAACGTCCATTATATTTCCATGAAGAACAGTTTTAGAAACCTTACAAAAGTACAAAACGCTACGAAATTGTGATGAACAAGAAAATTAAGATGGAAATAATTAAAGTAAAGTAAACGGCCAAGAAAACAATGAAACTCATTGAAATCATTGCTTACCTAAAGGTACTCTGAAGTTGGTGATTTCCTGCTCTTGATGCATAAAAATAATGTATAGGGAAGGAAAAATAACATAAATTGAAGTCATCACACTTCAAACAGAATCACTAGAGACTATTTATTAACCTATGACGGCAATATCATTACTACAACACTTATGTTTCGCACAATTTTGAGGATTGTGGAGTGAAAATCCGTGATTTTCTTTGACCCGTAGAAAATCAAGCTTTTGATTGCGTTCCTTTGAGAGGGCTGATCGATTACTACAATGGCGCTAATTGAGTTGGTTTAATTTATGGGGAAATTAGAGGCAATTTCCCCGAATCGTGAGACAGTCGATACCAGCAGGCGGCCACGGGTCGTATATAGTATTCGAAGAAAGGGGAAAAAAAGGATCTGGAACTTATTACACTGAATAAAGCAACGGCTGCGAGGTCTGCCTAATGGAGTGCTTATAAAATCTAGCAAAGGGTGAGGGGGTGTCTGCAGGAAGGCCAGTGACATGGATCAAGGCTGACAGTTTTTAAGGGGATAAGAGGATGTGAAAAAGAAAATGAAAGGGATTATCGACTGTGCACAATGAGATGTTTGTCCCTCAGCGTATCTGAGGGAGTAAATGAGTGAAAAAACGTTTTCATAATGAACCCGCTGTCCAAGTGCTTTTTTTCTTACTTATGCTCCTCTTATATATATATTAAGGCTCTTCATGTCATATTAGCTGAACTCTTAATTGTATGCTGCTGTATCAGTTTGAATCGGTGGAACTCTTCTATAATTACATTAACGTTGATTTTTACTTCATAATGTTTTACTCATTACGCTTTGCGTAATTTTCAAATAATCGTTACTTGAAAATGATTCTTACTTTAAAACGGTATAGTAAGTTGAAACTGTAGTAATATGGAAGTAGAAATAAATGAAAACGTTGGGCATATTTCTTCTCATTGACTATTTTTCTACCTACATACTAATTGTTAGTTATATACTATATTATTGTGTATTGCAGCTCTCAGTTTACTTCCGTCATTCAATTTGACATATTTTGGCTCGTCAGAGAAATAAGAGTTGTATTTTACTTTTTGAAATTTTTAATGTAAGTCCAAGTAAATTTATATTTATACCTCTTCAAAATATATTGCTCCTTTGCTATAATCTAAATGTCCAGGTCTTCCAGAGAAAGAGTGTGAAATAGGGATACCTCCCGTCACGGGGTGTTGCTTCGTCCGTAGAAACATCCGGGAGGATGAATAACTGTATGGAAATTATTTGACAGCGGATCCATCATGAAAGCTTGTTTTCTCTAATTTTATCTCTCAGATACGTCTAGGGGCAGGGATCTCATTGTGGACCTTTCAACTACCCGTGTCATTTTATTTTTTCGCATTCTTTTATTCTCTTAAAAACTGTCGGCCTTGATCCATTCCACAGGCCTTTCTACAGATCCCCATCCCCTCCTCGTTAGGTTTCATTATCACTCCATCACGCAGAGTACGCAGCCGGTTGATTTATTCGATGCTATAAGTTCCAGATCCCTTTATATTCCACTTTCTTCGACGCCTTATGTGGTGGCTTGTTGAAATCAATTGTCTCACGATTCGGGGAACTCGGTCTGTAATTTCCCCTTAAATTAAACCAATTCAATTAGCGCCATTGTGGCCATCGATCCGCCCTCTCAAAGGAACGCAATCACCACCTTGATTAAAGCCGTGCCGTGTGCTTTTTTTCTGGGGGGAGAATGATCTTTACGAGTGAGATCCGCGGGGGTTTGTGGTTCGGGGGGAGGGGAGGGGAAGGTTGGGTGTGAGTTGGATGTCAAAAGTCCTCGAGGACGCAAGGGGTGGGGTTTTTGACGCATTGAATGGCAATTTGCCGTGAACGAACTCGGTGAGTGGTTGGGTCTCGATTTTTCGCCTTCTCCGTGGAAATTTCTTCCTTTCCCTCCACCGCCCTGCCCCCTCCCCCGCCATCCCTCCTTCCTCTCACGATCGAGAAAGGGCCGTCCGGTATCGCTTTTCCGCTTCAGGAAATCGACGTGCCTCTTCGCGTGGAAATGAAGGGAAGGAATTCCCACGGAAGCGGGAGCGCCTTTTCGTTCGCTCTGCCGTCAAAGACCAAGATAATTCATCTGTCAGCTTTCCTTCCGCCCATTCTCCTCTTCACTCTGTAAAAGTGACCTTTGGCGCAGGAGCCTCGAAAAAGTTTTCTTTTTAAATGGAAGGCATTCGTGGGGTGGATCTCATCAGGCTAACGTCTACACCAGTGTTTCCCAAGCAGGGGCGAAAGCCCATCAGGGGTGCGGTTTATGTATTTTGGGACGCAATTATAAGATGACGTCCGTCGTCACCTCATTACGGATGTAGTAAAAAATAACCGTGATAAAGAATGTATTTATAATGAATAAATGCATATTCATTGTAGAAATTCAAATTAAAAAGAGTTTTACTTATGTTCTTTTTTTAATTTAAGACCCTATGTATACTTTTTCAGAACTTGGTTCTTGCTTGTGCTTGAGGGGGCATCAAAATGTTTGAGAGTGGGGTGGGACATGGTTAAAAAAAACGCTGGGAAACACTGGCCTTCGCAAACAAAAATTCAAATAAATTTGTGTAGACTCCACGTGTTCTAATTTACTGTTAAGTTATTATTACCAAAAATGATAATTTTTTGTAATCCACCGAAAATGTATTACACAGCAGCAGGAAACAAACTTCGCTGTTTCTCTGGTCATTTCACACTACTTTTTTCATATATTTTTCATATCAAATGACAAAATAACTTTCTGCGCTTCGTACATGTCTTTGACTATTTGTTGCGTGCATTCCATTGCATCCCTTTAACATAGATTGTAACGTTTTTTTTAGTGAAAATTTAAATTAAAAAATAATGGAAATTACGAGGAATGAAGTGACCCACTATGATAAACACTTATGGTTTTTTTTATTTTAAAGTCAGTGGATAAGACAGTGTACGCTACGTTACCGGCCTTTGCGGTGTCTGTGCCACATGCAGCATTCCCTGCTAACAATTACAGCAGTCAGTTCTGGCACATTTTCGCCAGCATCTCTAAATCGAGACCAAAGCATAGGAATTCCCAGGCCTGCTGTGTTCTATGTTATTAACTTTCTAGTATCCCTTTTGAAGGTAATAAATTGATAGCCAGAGTATCTTTGACCGCGCCCCACCACTAGTGCACTGGCACACTCGGACATGACTTTGAAAGGGACTTCGATTAATGTATTTATAATGTCAAAATAATGGGGTGGCAAATATTTAGTGAAATTATGGGATCATTTCACGCGTAGCACGTATCCTTACGGGGAATTTTTTTAAATAATTGCCAATCAAGAGTTCAGTTCCAAGTGCAGTTAGCAATCAGAGGTCAAAGTACTTGGAACTATCCTTTAGTTGCCATTGAACCAATCAACTATCATCCTCTCCAAGTTTGGCAACGTAATCGACGAAGTGATGAATTTTAATGTATTTTTTGTTTGAATAACCTTTCTCCTCAGAGATATATATAACCTTTTCCCTCGCGTTAATTTTCTGTTATAGTTCCTTTTTGTGAAAGTGATCTAGTTCTTAGTTTTGCTCCATGTGTATTATACATCTAGACAAGAGATCCTGAAATTTCAACTTTCTCAGTAGAGTTAGTTATTACATTGTAAAAAAAGTTATCCTTTGCGTATTCTGTGTAGATGGGTGTTGAAGGCGGCCCTCGGCGGTTTCTTCCCGACTATTATCTTCATTTCGCTGTCTTAACTAGTAGGTTGTGTCTTCAGGTGGCTACAGAGCGTGGGGTTTGGAACCGGACGTGAAAGTGGGACTCGGGTGTGAAGTCAATGAGCCGAAGTAATGCACGAGCCCAACGCGGGCTACTAATTCCTTATTTCCGTGTCTTTCAGTGCATCCTCTAGCGATCCGTTATAATTGTTGCCATTCTCTTTCCTCTTCCCAATATTTCTGCATCGGGAGAAGTGTTCATTCTCATTATTTTATTTTTCTATTCAGCTGAGGCAATTTCCCAATCACATTGGAGTAGTTGTGATCGTTTGGCAACGGAACGTTTTATCTTCTACCAAATGTATATCCCGGACCAAGTTTAAATTATGTACTCGTATACGAAAATCATGTACTCGCATCCGTCGGGAGTTGAATCATTCCGGTTTTTCCTGATTGGCCTCCAGTCTCGTCCGGTTTGCGAAGCCATTCTGGTGAAGAAGCCAAATTTATCTTCAATCTTCCTCGTGTCAGAAGAAGGGAAAAAGTGCGAGACGTCCCACCGCAGTCTCGAAAGGGCGGTGACACTTGTGTGCCCTTGGAGTGTCACGGTGGGCTATTATTCTTGTACTGGTCTAGTAGAAATGTTAGTTGAGACCTTTTGGTTAAACATTTTCTAGCAGCAAGGTGATCGGACCTTTTAATTAAACCAAGTGCTTCGAGATGGGGTCGTCTATGAACATTCTACTGCTTGAAATCTCTCTGAAAAGATAATCTAGCTGATTGGATCAAACACGTGTTACCTAAATATCGTCAAAATTTTAAAGGTTATTTGACGCCCTCTTGGAGCATTTTGTACGCGTATTTCTCCTGGGTGTAAATAGAAAATAGTTCTTCCAATTCATTTCCTTGCCTGGTGTATACAGGAGGTACTACATTTGGTCAAATATCAAAACTGAATGCGTTAAATTTGGAACAGTTTCCATATTGTATACTTTCTACGTATTTTTTCATGCGTAAATTGTAAAAATATTTTGGACAAACCCCATTATTGGAAACTAAGTAACCGAATGCCTAGTATGTTTGGCACTTTTATCAATCGTACGAGTATAGTGTATAGATAGTGTATAGATTAGAGTTAGGTTTATGCGATCTATATAACCTTTTACGGTAGACTTTTAAAGTACTTCTACACAAGCTTTCTCATTTTTTCTTTGCATTTTCCTTCCTCAGCTAGTCAGATATTTTATCTTCATTAATGTCATTCAAAATACCTATAATTCTCCCCCTCCCTCTTCCCCGCTTACCTATACAAAATATTTACTTTGTCAACCAAAAACAGTTATACGGGTCCTCGCGATGCGGAAAGCATACTCAATGAGTATAGCACTTCTGTAGGAAATATTTTTTCTGCGTGGGAGCCGTGAGCTACTAGGCTTCTCTCGTCTTGCCCTGAAGCAGTAAATATTCGTTGAATAAAACAATATGGTACTAACTCAAACAATACTGAGCCTCATAATGTGCGCAAGGACTATGTTAATTGGGAGAGCAGAAGTTTAAAACGAGATACTATGATGATTCTAATTTCCAAGTGTAAAATATGTGCACCAGTGTAGATTGCTTTGCGTCGTATCTGTATTGTGAAAACTGTCGATACGCATGCGGACTAAATTCGTGTGTGGTGAATTGCAAAGTGACCTCAGGGAAAAAGTAAAATGTATTATGTGATCAAGAATGAAATTACTAGAACGAAAAATTTCAGATTTCTCACCAGGTGGCGTAATAAAACACTGACGTTTCGAAGGTAAACTCCGCCCTCTATCTACTGAGAGAATTACTTAGCCTTCAGTGGAATGCCCTTTTTGGTGTACTGACGGTTCGCATTGCGTCTGTATTGTATGGCTGCGATTTTGATTCCCCCAACATTGATCGTATTCGTTGTAGAATCGCATATATGGTTTAAGTAGTACCTGATACCCTATTTTAATAGAGTATCTGTGGCTTTTCATTGTTTTCGGATCAGTAATGCTTTTTTAAATGAGGCTAAATTGTTTTTAAAAATATATCATAGTCGTTCTTGTATCTTTCATATTTTGCAGTTAGATGTTATTCTTCCCATATTTGTATGAACGTTTTAAATTGACTGGTTGGATGTTTCCAGAGGTTTTTCGGCCTTTTTCTCGGTGTCTCTTCTTGTCAAATGGAATCATTTATGCTCAAACAATAGTTGGTGATTTCAAGTGCTTCCCCTGGAGTGATTTTCGTCGTTACTTTGTTACTCACATTTAACCAATTGGAATGATTGCTTGATTCTTCATGGCTCGGCTTTTATGACCTTTATTCCTTCCCAGCGGTTCGCATGGCAAAGGAAATTGAACGGGAAGTTATGCAATGCGCGACGATATTTCTGTGGGACCTTATGTGCTGTGGTCGACTCATTGCTTAAATCGGCCAGCTCGGCGTATGTCCAGAATCGAAAACCGGCTTCATTAATTGTTATATTCAGCCCTGGAAAGTGCATACATACAATGTCTGTAAGATTGCAGTCATCTAGAATCTGTAGCTGGATAATGGATCCCAGATGCAGGGACTTTTGAAAGTCTGCAAGATGTAACACCTTTAATCTTAGCTTTTAGTTAACTGTCTTAATTTGCGTGAGTGTGAGTTATTAGGGTACTGTTTTCAATTATTATATTTTATTTGAAACCTTTTCTGTAATAACGGTCCTTTAATTATTATTTTTCAATAATGGATAAATCTTAAACTGGAAGACTTCACATTTCCATTTCTTAAATATGTTACTCATAGTGTTTATTTACGTAAACTGTTTTACTTGACTCGTTTTTGAATAGGCAGTACATTAAATCATTCTAGTTAAGAAAAGTATTAGGCATGACAAAATACTATATGAAAACATTTCAATTTAAGTTCCATGGTATCGATTCGGAGCAATCTTGTGAAGCAAAATTTTTCGATTGAATTTAGTTATTAATTATTTGTTACTCATTTTATTATTTATTACAAATAGTTATTAAGTACACATACTTCAATAAATTCTTTAAAATTAGGAGAGTTGAACTTTTCGTAGTTGAATCTGTTATCGAACTTGCTCTAGCTGTTAAATTATTATTTACTCTTAGGGTGGTTTCATTTCTGCTTTTTAATTACTCAAAATATAATATCCGTGATGCTTCCACAAAAAAAACGGAGATTATGGTTTGAAATGCCGTTAAAGGTAATTTAAAATCACTGCAACATAAGTATGTTGGTACGATCTCAGATTATCTTTAACTGGTATAAATAATAACCTTACTAATTTTGCATTAAATTTCTATCTATCATGGGTTTTTTATGGTAAATTCGAGGCAGTGATCCTGTAGAATTGCTTAAATTAAAATGAGCTTGCCAATTGACGTATGGCGGTGCTTAAAGCCAATACCGCTCCTGTTTTCTGCGTATAATTCAAGCACTAACAGTCGCTGATACAGGAAGTATTTCCAAATGGCAAGCTGATACCCGCACATGTTCAATCTCGTTGCCAATTTAAAAGCTTCAACCTAATTGCCCGTAGTTTGCTCTTCCCTTGCGTAGTGCCCTTTCCATGAGCGCTTGGGGGTCAAACAGATTGGAGGTCACTCAAATAAATGGACTCCTTCCTTGGAAAAATTTCATTTGGAAATGGCTCCTCGGGAGAGAGGGATGAGGTTCTGTTAAAAAGACATATGAGCCAAGTATTAGGAGAGAGTTCCGGCGCTGCTTAAAAATTTTGCCTCAAGATAATCCGTCTGGGAAAGCATTTATTTCCCTCTGCTCCGATCTATTAGTCTTCCTCTTCGAGGGATGGCGTCAAGCTACTCTGCTGCCCCGCTCAAGGTTCCCGGCATAATTCGCACAGCGTTTTTTGGTGAGGGTCGTGACCCAAGCAAGTCGTTTGGCGCTTAGAATTAATGGAATGATTCCCTTGGGATTGGTTGAACTACGGTTCAGGGACAACCCATATTGAGAAAAATAGCTGCGTCTGAAACGACTTAAAAATTCTATTGAAAGTTCAAAATCCGACGGTGGTGTGAGGAAACGCATCAATATGTTTTGGGGTTTTCTTTAATATTTAAAATGCGTACATGTATTATACTTTTATGCCCTTCCCTTTGGATCAGGCAAGTTTGCCGGATGATGGTGCCGAGGCGTTGAAACGATTTACACTTTCTCTGCAGTTTTGATCAATATTTTGTAGCTAATTATCCGTTCCGTTTTCATGGGCATCGAAGAGGGATTGTCGTCTCGCTGCTCTAAATGTATGTTTCGAATATAGCTTTTACAGCTAATATTTTCACCATCCCCTCGCAACTTTGAAATTAAGTCATGGAAAGAGCATCCATTTCACGGCCGCAGCGTTCAATTCGCTTTGCTTATTGTATACTTTATTTGAAGTGGTCCTGTGGTAGGACAGTGGAATACACATTATTGTTAGTGCATTGCATAGTCTCTACGGCTGTATCTCAAAACCATCTTTTGATTTATCGTGGATGTACTCCTTTCATGGATCCATAAGGGTAGTCGACATATAGACAGACGTAAGCGAAGCAATTACTTTCATGGGATAAAGTAATTACGTTAAATGACTGATTTAAAGAGTAAATCCTCTCAACTAGCAATATTATTGCAAATGCAGCCTATTTATCCACCTATAGAATCGCTGGGCAGGTGTCTTTATGAAAATATCTTGCCATTCCAAAAGCAATGCTTCAGGAGTGAGATCCAATGTCGCCTAAATAATGGAAGACCGTAAATTTTCCTCTTCTATGGGATCAAATTAGTGTACTGGCCTTCCTCGCCGAGGGCACGAGATCAAATCCTATGTGGTAGCAACTTTTGCATTGGTGTTTAGATCCTTATTTGGAGGTTACGTGAGGAGCAATTCAGATGTAGCGTGGAAAGAAAGTTTGACGAGTAGTTTTGTGTCTCTTAGCGCCTTTCGTTTAGAGGAGGATGAAAGCCGTGTATTGGTTTCCCCTCAAACCTTCCTCAGCATCCGTCCTCCCGGCATCTTATATTCGTATCCAATGTCGGAAAAGACTTCTACTATCGGTAGCTAATTTCACTACCGAAACTAAATACAACTATTCTTATTCTTTTCTAATTTCCTCTCGCATGTTTTCCTGCATATCAGTCGTATCACCAAGTAAGGCGCCGTTATCCTCCTCAGCCAGAGGAATAGTACCTAGACTTATAAGTGTTATCGCTTATGTGTATCTCGAAGTCCTATTTAGAATTCACATTCTACGCCGTCAAGTGCGTACCATTTTCCAGAGTATTTTTTATAACTTAGTCACACTTTTTCTAGTGGGATGTTTACTCACAATGCACAGTAGAGGTCGACCCTTTCCCGTAGGAGTAGTGTATCACAAAGGCGAAGATCATTGAATGGAGTATATCCAGCCAATAGGTTAGCGACTCACGAGGTGGAACTAAACATATTGACTGCGTCTCCACAGGAATAATCGTATTATACGGCCTACTCAACATTTTCAGTTCCTAGTGCACGTAAGCACGACGAGCCATTTCTCTTGGACGATCTTTGAGCTTCTCCTTCCAACTTTCACTGCTCACGATCTGCCCTGGCCTTTTCCCGCGAGTTCATCCCATGGCATTTGGACTCGGTCCATCTTTGGCTAGTCATCTAGCGGTGATGTTCCACGATACAACTGATGGGAAACTTGGGGTAAATAGCACATTGAGTTTCCACGTGACTGACGGCGTGGAATGTTCAACAAATATTTCCTCCAAGTTCTGCACGCTTTCACTGTTGAGCACGCGGCATTTATTTGCCGATGGAAGCTAGAGACTCAAGGTTCAAATTTGAGTCAATATGGCGCGACTCAGAGGACGGGGAGTGGGACTGTTTTTCCCAGCAAGCTTTGTTAGTGTCAACAAATTACGTCACGCCCGTAGAGGGGGAGGAGTTCGGAGCGATGTGACTAATTGTAAGTGTGGCACGGGGAGGGAGGAAGTGGTAACCGTGAGTGTGACAGCACACGTAAACGCCCAGATTGTGGACGATAAGCGCGACAGTTATCAATAACATGTATAGTAACATCCGCATACGAGTAGTTGGTAGTGCAGTGTGCAAGGTTATTTTACAATTTGAAACTAAGTGTGGGGTAAACGTGATATAATATTAGGGTGGGTTGAAAATTCATGTCAAAGCGTGTGACATGAGAAGAGGAGAGCGGGTTGAACCTAATGTGAGGAGTGAAGAAAAACTTATTCACTGAATAGCCCTTACTTAGCGAATATATTGTATAAAACCTGATATTTTTCTCTGGTTCTTGTCACTGATATTTGTTGGCAGTGGATGTTTTACGGGGTTTCGGGGAGTTCCATCTGGGGGCGTACTGGGAGAAGGCATCCCATCAAAATCGAGCCCAAAAGGTTTTATATGTTAGTTGTAAAATGTTAAAGAAGACCTATTTTCTAGAAACTATTTCGATTTTTTTCGTCGCGAACACGAGTGATTTATAGTATGAAATTTGCATGCCTGCGAGTATTTAATCACGTTTATAATTTGGCATTACCCATCCGCAATTTAAAGCTTATAGATTGACCGTGTGACGACGCGTGAGTCATTCCGAATCGCGGTCCCCTGAGGAAGAGGAGTTGTGGTTGGCGTTGTAAGGATGCTTTCTTTTTCTCCATAATCAATTGAGTTTTTTTACGACTGCCGGAAAAAAAATGTTTTCCTGGAAATCTCAGCCAGTGATCGCCCACGAAATGCCGCACGAACTCGGGAATCGAATTCCGAGACTTTCTCGCGCCAGACCTGACTGCACAATCGTGTCACAGGGGGGTTGTTTGTGGCTGGCGGAATAATCGCGGGCTCCAGCGCGCACTTTCGTTTTTCTCGCTGTGGACTCGCGAAGCGTGCACCCGTGAAGAGAGTTGTGGGAGTCATCCTTGCTAGAATTATAATATCGCAGTGTGAGCGTCCTGGCATGCTCTCAGCAAAAAGTGCCGGTCCAGGCATAAGGAAGCGGTCTACTGAGAAACTCATATAGCTTATAGATTTACGATTCTTTGACAGTGATTCATCGGCGATGGGGGAGCAGTTGAAAAAAAGAATATTATAAGCGATGGAAATGTGGTTCTACTGAAGAATGATAGAAATGAAATGGATTAGCATAGTGACAAATGAAATACTTCGGAGAATGGGTGGATTGCATCGAAGTGCGTGATTTTCCAATGTTTTCATGTCTTCATAAATATATTTTATGGTATCTTTATGACTATATGCTTGATGTATCCCTATCTCCATCACCATGGTATTTTATTACGAAGAAGGTCAATGTTGGAAATAAGGCTATCGCTCAAATCAAGTTAACGTCTGATTTGATTCGCATCACTCAACGAGTGGACAGAGCAGTATTTCACAGACATATGTTAGCATTCGTCATAGAGCTTCTAAATGTTGAAATGCCTGCCTGTTGAAACTTATAACGTGTTAGTTTGCGTGCGTTTGTTAGCTGGAATGCTTGTGTGCAACATGAAATAACCACTTGCGTGACGTTAAAGACTCTTCAACTCCTATCAAGTATATAGCAATAGATTTTTGATAAATTAATGTGGAAAATCGATGTTATTCATTTATTGATTCGTTGTAAACGGGCACTATTATTGCCGCGCTATCGATTTACACGTTAAATTATATAACAGTTAATAATTTGATTTTCATTCATTGATTCCTAGTAAAAGGGTATTTTTACAATACATCAATGAATCGTGGTTTACCATTTCATTTCTTTTCCTTGCAAGGGTGGAGGGGGATGGTTCTGGAGGATTCTTAGGTAAGTTTTTATTATTGCATTATTTCAGCATTTCCTTACATTTTTGAGGTGACTCAGTTGACAGAGCGATTACTATTCTACTTGAGAATGTTTTAATGCAGCTTTTGTTATTTTTTCCAATGCCCCGTTCACACTACTAGCTTTCTTCGCTGGTAAGTTCTACGCTAGTCGAAAGTTAGCCGTGTGAACGCAAGTTAGAGC